>JAJIBD010022474.1:0-268320 GCA_021461705.1 Cryptotis parvus
TCATTGTTGTTTGATTTGCATCTCTCTGATGATTAGTGATGATGAGCATTTTTTCATATGTTTTTTGGCCATTCGAATTTCTTCCTTGCTGAAGTTTCTGTTCATTTCTTCTCCCCATTTTTTGATGGGGTTGTTTGTTTTCTTCTTGTAAAGTTCTACCAGTGCCTGATATATCCTGGATATTAACCCCTTATCAGATGGGTATTGGGTGAATATTCTTTCCCATTCTGTGGACTGCTTTTGTATCTTAGTCACTGTTTCTTTTGAGGTGCAGAAGCTTTTTAGTTTCATGTAGTCCCATATGTTTATCTTTTCTTCTAGTTGCTTTGTTAGTGATGTTTCACCTTTGAAGATGCCTTTAGCTTCAATGTCGTGGAGGGTTTTACCTATATTTTCTTCAATGTACTTTATGGATTCAAGTCTAATATTGAGATCTTTAATCCATTTTGATCTGATTTTTGTGCATGGTGTTAGACACAGGTCCAAATTCATTTTTTTACATGTCGCTGCCCAATTTTCCCAACACCACTTGTTGAAGAGGCTTTCCTTACTCCATTTTAGACTCTTTGCACCTTTATCAAAGATTAAATGATCATGTGTTTGAGGTTGGGTGTCAGGATACTCAATTCTATTCCATAGGTCCACAGGTCTGTTTTTTATTCCAATACCATGCTGTTTTAATTACTACTGCCTTGTAGTACAGTTTGAAGTTGGGAAAGGTGATGCCTCCCATCTTCTTTTTCCCGAGGATTGCTTTAGCTATCCTTGGGGGTTTATTGTTCCATACAAATTTCAGGAGCCGTTTGGTCAATTTCTTTGAAGAATGTCATCGGTATCCTCATAGGGACTGCATTGAATCTGTACAGAGCTCTAGGGATTATTACCATTTTGACAATGTTGATTCTCCCCATCCATGAACAGGGAATGTGTTTCCATTTCCTTGTGTCCTCTTTTATCTCTTGGAGCAGTGTCTTGTAGTTTTCTTTGTACAGGTCCTTTACATACTTGGGTAAGTTGATTCCTAGGTATTTGATTTTCTGTGGCACAATTGTGAATGGAATAGTTTCCTTCATATCCCTTTCTTCTCTTTCGTTATTTGTATATAGGAAAGCCACTGACTTTTTGGGTGTTGATTTTGTACCCTGCCACTCTACTATATGCGTCTATTGTTTCTAGGAGTTTTTTGGTAGAGAGTTTAGGGTTCTCTAGGTATAATATCATGTCATCTGCAAATAATGATAGCTTGACTTCTTCCTTGCCTATCTGGATGCCCTTAATGTCCTTTTCTTCTCTGATTGCTATGGCAAGTACTTCCAGTACTATATTGAATAGAAGAGGTGAGAGTGGGCAACCTTGTCTTGTCCCTGATCTCAGGGCGAAGGCTTTCAACTTTTCCCCCATTGAGAATGATGCTCGCTGTGGGCTTTTGGTAGATGGCTGTAACTATCTTGAGGAAAGTCCCTTCAATTCCCATTTTCTGGAGGGTTTTAATCATGAAAGGGTGCTGGATCTTGTCAAATGCTTTCTCTGCGCCTATTGAAAGGATCATATGGTTTTTATTTTTTATTTTATTGATATGATGTATTATGTTGATTGACTTGCTAATGTTGAACCATCCTTGCATTCCCCGGGATGAATCCTACTTGGTCATGATGTATAATCTTCTTGATGATTCTTTGGATTCTGTTTGCTAGTATTTTGTTGAAGATCTTAGCATCCGTGTTCATCAGGGAGATTGGTCTGTAGTTTTCTTTCTTTGTGTTGTCTCTCCCTGCTTTGGGTATCAGGGGTGATATGTGCCTCGTAAAAAGCTGTTTGGAAGTGTTTCTGTTTCTTCTATTTCCTGGAAGAGCTTGAAAAGGACTGGCAGTAGGTCCTCCCTAAAGGTTTGGTAGTTGGGGGGGGCTTGTTGCTATATTATCAGACACCTTTGTAATTGTATGTCTCATAGTGGTATAATAAAAATTTTAAAAATTGAAAAAAAAGGTTTGGTAGAGTTCACTAGGGAATCCGTCTGGACTTGGGCTTTTGTGTTTGGGCAGACTTTTAATTACTGTTTCTATTTCCTCAATGGTGATAGGCTTATTCAGGTATTGGAGGTCTTCTTGTTTCAGCCATGGGAGGTTATAGGACTTCAGGAATTGATCCATTTCTTCTAGATTCTCATGTTTCACGGCATACAGGCTCTCAAAGTAATCTCTGATGATCCTTTGGATTTCTGTGGTTTCTGCTGTGATGTCACCCTTTTTATTTCTGATTCTGTTTATTTGGATTTTCTCTTTCCCTGTCCTTACAAGTCTTGCCAATGGTTTGTCAATCTTGTTTATTTTTTTCAAAAAACCAGCTCTTGGTTTCATTAATCTTTTGGATTGTTTTTTTTTTGGCTTCCAACTCATTGATTTCCTCTCTAAGTTTTATTATTTCCTTTTTTCTGCCTGGGTTGGGCTCCTTTTGCTGGTCTTTTTCTAATGTCTTCAGCTGTGTAGTCAGGTTATTTATGTGGGCCCTTTCTTGTTTCCTGATGAGTGCTTGCAGAGCTATAAACTTCCCTCTTAACACGGCTTTTGCCGTGTCCCACAAGTTCTTATAATTGGTGTCTTCATTTTCATTTGTTTCCAGAAATCTTTGGATTTCCTGTTTGATTTCTTCTATGACCCATTTGTTGTTCAGGAGTGAGCTGTTCAGTTTCCAGGTGTTTGGTTTGACTCCCTGTTTCTGTGTACGGTTAACTTCCATTTTCAGTGCATCATGGTCTGAAAAGATAGCTGACACAATTTCTATCTTTTTAATTTTACTGAGGTATGCTTTGTGGCTCAGCATGTGGTCTATCTTGGAGTATATTCCATGTGCACTAGAGAAAAATGTGTATTCAGCTTTTTTTGGCATGAAGAGCCCTGTATATATCCACTAGCTCTCTTTCTTCCATTTCTTCCTTCAGGGCCAATATTTCCTTGGTGAGTTTCAGTCTTGTTGATCTATCCATCGTTGATAGAGCAGTGTTGAAGTCTCCAACTATTATTGTGCTACTGGTAATGTCTTCTTTGAGGTCTCTTAGCAGTTGTTTTATGTATTTTGCTGACCCCTCGTTGGGTGCATATATGTTTAGTAGTGTAATTTCTTCCTGGTGTACATACCCCTTAATTAATAAGAAGTGGCCTTCGTTGTCCCTTCTAACCTTTTTCAGCCTGAAGTCTATATTATCTGATACTAATATGGCCACACCAGCCTTTTGGAGGAGTTGTTTGCATGGAGAATGGTCTTCCAACCTTTGACTCTGAGTCTCTGTTTGTTCTGATTATTCAGATGCGTATCTTGTAGACAGCAGAATGTTGGGTTCAATTTTTTAATCCATTTTGTCACTCTGTGTCTCTTAATTGGTGCATTTAGACCATTGACATTGAGAGAGATTATTGTCATTGGATTTTGTGCCATCTTTCTTTTTGTGTTTGTTGTGCTTATGGGTTTGGTCGCATTAGAGTAGACCCTTCAGTCCTCTTTTAAAGTTGGTTTTGAGTCCATGAAGTTCCTGAGTTGTTGCTTATCCATGAAGTTGTGTATCTTTCCTTCATATCTGAATGTGAGCCTGGCCGGATAAAGAATTCTTGGTGAAGCCTGCAGTTCATTGAGCCTTTTCACAATATCCCACCATTGTTTTCGGGCTCGGAGTGTTTCATCAGAGAAGTCTGCTGTAAATCTTAGAGATGTTCCTTTGTATGTGATTTCCTTCTTTGATCTTGCTGCTTTCAGTATTCTATCCCTATCTATAGTTTTTGTCATTTTTATTAAGATGTGTCTTGGAGTATTCTTGTTGGGGTTTCTTTTAGCTGGTATCCTATGGGCCTCTTGGATCTTGAGGCAAGCATTCTTTAGTTCCGGGAACTTTTCAGCAATTATGGCTTTGACAGTTTCTTCTTCATCAGGGTTTTCTTCTTGCCCTTCTGGGACCCCAATGATCCGTATGTTGTTTCTTCTGGCTTCATCCCGATTATCTCTTGTTGTCTGTTCGGTAATTGTGAGCCTTTTTTTCTATCTTCTGGTGTTGTGTAGAGAATCTTTGGAACTCGTCTTCGAGATCACTAATTCTTTCTTCAGTAGCTATTATTCTGCTATGATGGCCTTCCACTGTGTTTTTTTATTTCATTTACCTCATTTTTAATATCTGTCATTTCCCTTTGCATTTTCCTCACTTCTTCTCTCATGTCCTCTTGTATTTTATTGATTTTGCATTCCATTGCTTCTTTGAATTCCTTTTGAATCCTTAACAGTTCTTTCCGAAATTTTTTTTCAGAGAGGTTATACAACTCATTGGTATTGCTAGACTCATCTGGACCAGTGACTTCACTCACAGAGCTTGATGGATTTTTGCGTTGCTTTACCATTATGACTATTGTAGGTTGCAAATGTGAGTTCTTGGGTGACTAGATAGTACAGTTAGTAGGTGTCTGGTCCGTTTGCAGAGTTTGGGTGGGTGGCAAGGATGTAGGAACTAGGTTCACTGGTACTTCATGCAAGGTAGGTAGTAAGAGGGCTCCGGACGCTGACGCAGCGGTTTTGAGTTTTGGGATGTTCCCAGACGCGCAGGGCCCAAGGGTCGGTCCGGGGTGAAACCAAGGCAATTTGCCTTGGTTCCCGTTGATGGAGTTTCCGCTCTTCCCTGGGGCAGCTTGGGGTCCGCGGAGATGCAAGAATCACACACACACCTGGTGGGAAGAGCGCGGGGATCTGCTGGGCGTCGGGGCTGGATGGCGCCAGAGGGAGGTCCTGCGCCGATGGGTGGGGCTTGGTCCCCTCCTCAAAGCTGGAGCCTTTTCTCCTGGAGCCGAGTGGTCAGAGGCTGCCCGCCGCGGGAACGCACCTGGTGGGAAGAGCGCGGGGATCTGCTGGGCGTCGGGGCTGGATGGCGCCAGAGGCAGGTCCTGCGCCGATGGGTGGGGCTCGGTCCCCTCCTCAAAGCTGGAGCCTTTTCTCCTGGAGCCGAGTGGTCAGGAGGCTGCCCGCCGGGAACGCACCTGGTGGGAAGAGTGCGGGGATCTGTGGGAAGAGCGCGGGAATCTCCCATTCTGTCTTTCTTAATTTTATTATATCACCGTGAGATATACAATTACAAAACTGTTCATGATTGGGTTTCAGTCACACAGTGTTCCAGCACCCACCCCTCCACCAGTCACCCTTCCCAATACCAATGTCCCCAGATTCCCCCCCCTCTATAGCAGACACATTCTTTCTCTCCCTCTCTCTCTGCTCTCTCTTCCCCCTTTTACACATTGTGACTTGCAATACATACATTTAGGGGTTGTCATTTATATCCCTTTACCTACATCCAATACTCAGTTCTAATCTGGCATTACCATTTTCAACAATTATTGGTATACTAGTTCCTTTTCTATCTTACCTAACCTCTATCCTCCACACACTTGTGGTAGATTCTAACCATTAGGAAGTCCTCCTGGCCCCTGTTTTGCCTGCCCTTGGATAGCAGTCTCATACTTTTTTTTAATATTCCACAGATAAATTAAGTCATTCTTTATGTCCTTTTTCTTCTAGCTAATTTCACTCAGCATGATCCTCTCCATGTCTATTCATTTATAGGCATTTTGTAACTTTGTTTTTCCTGACAGCTGCATAGTATTCCGTTGTGTAGATGTACCATAGTTTCTTTATCCAGTCGTCTGTTTTCGGGCAATCCGGTTGTTTCCAGATTCTGGCTATTGTGAGCACTGCTGCTATGAACATAGAAGTGCAGATGGTGTTTCTGCTGTGTGTTTTTGGGACCCTAGGGTATATTTCTAGGAGTGGTATTGCTGGATCAAATGGAAGGTCAGTTTCTAGTTTTTGTAGAAATGTCCATATTGTTTTCAAAAAAGCTGTACCAGTCAACATTCCCACCAACAATGGCTGAGAGTCCCTTTCTCCCTGCATCCACACCAGCACTGGTAGTTCTTGCTCTTTTGGATACATGCCAGACTCTGTTAAACCAGTCTTTTAAGAGCTGTTTCTGAGAAGTCACAGTTTTGCAGCTTCTCTAGGGAGCCTGCCATTGTTAATCCTCCTTAAAAATGTTGGGACCAGAGCAATAGTACAGTAGGTAGGGTGTTTACCTTGCCATGGCTGACCCAGGTTCAACCCTGACATCCCATATGGTCCCCTGAGCATCACTACCAGGAGTAATTTCTGAGTGCAGAACCAGGAGTAAGCCCTGAGCATCACTGAGTGTGGTTCAAAAGGAAAACAACAGCCCCCACAAACAAACAAGCAAATAAATAAATAAATAAATAAATAAATAAATAAATAAATTAATAAATAAAAGGAACATGTTGAACATTTGTTGAATTCAACCTTATTAGTGGCTAAATCATACTTCTTCAGTCTGGGCAACCAAAAGATTCAGGTTGTCTGCAGTTTTCTTTATTTTTTTTCTGCTTTTTGGGGGTCACATGCAGCAATGCTCAGGGGTTTCTCCTGGCTCTGCACTCGGAATCACTCCTGGTGGTGCTCAGGGAACCATATGGGATGCCGAAGATCGAATCCAGGCCGGCAGGGGGCTGGCTGCGTGCAAGGCAAACGCCTAACCCGCTGGGCTATCGCCTCCGGCTCCTGTCTGCAGTCTTCTGATACTAGAAATGCCCCTTTAAAATCACCAGTGTCTCCCCTCCATTTTGTTGAGCCTGGTGGACCCGCCCAGGAACTGCCGGGAACCAGTAGGCAGAGCCCGCAAGCAGCTGGGGAGACTGGAGCCCGGCTCGCGCCGAGCCCAGCTGACGATGGGATCCCGAGGAGGACAGATGGGTTTTGGGTGTTGGCCCATCGCCTCTGGGGGTCCCGGAGGCAGCCGGATGAAACTTGCCCATCACACTAGCCACCATCTTCGCTGTCCGGACGCTGAGATACTGACCCACCGACCAGATCAACTGAGCAAAACCAGTTCGGAAGCCCAGATTGCACGGCCGCTATGCGGCCGCGCGGTCCACTAAAATAGTGAAACAGTAATGTCTTTTAATGCACTGTCTTCCACGAAGAGCAGGAAAGTTTATCGGGAAGGAAATATAAAGACGAAAGAAATGACATACAGAATATGCCAAGTAGTTGAGGTGCGGGAGGGGGAGGGAGGTGGGGGACATTGGTGATGGTAGATGGGTTTGGGTGGAGGGATGGGTGTTGGAACACTGTGGATCCAAAACTCTACATGAGCATCTTTCAATTGTATGTCTAAAATGGTGTAATGATATTTGGGGGGGAAAATAATAAAATTAAATTTAAAAAAAAATAAAATCACCAGTGAGGGGCCAGAGTGATAGTCCAGCGGGTAGGGCATTTGCCTTGCACGCTGCCAGTCCATGCCAGCCCGGGTTCGATCCCCGGCATCCCATATGGTCCCCCGAGCACCGCCAGGAGTAATTCCTGAGTGCAGAGCCAGGAGAAACCCCTGAGCATTGCCAGGTGTGACCCCCCAAAAAAATCACCAGTGAAAGGCTGGAGGGATAGCACGGCAGGTAGGCGTTTGCCTTGCACACAGCCAACCCAGGTTTGATCCCCGGCATTCCTGTGGTCCCCTGAAGCACTGCCAGGAGTAAATCCTGAGTGCAGAGCCAGAAGTAACCCCTGAGCATTGCTGGGTATAATCCAAAAATAAAAATAAATGAATGAATAAATAAATAATAATAAAAGAAAATCACCAGTGAAGGGCCAAGTGGATAGTACAGGGTTAGGGTACATGGACCCCACCCAGTTTCATCTCTGGCACCTCATGGCCTCCTGCTGTGACCTTGGTGTACTTGGGACCACCAGGCAAGAGTAGCATCACATCCTTGGGCTAACACTGAACTGCTGGCCTGGTTGGCTGAGTATCACTAGGAGTGACTCTGGGTCTTCCGAGCACACTTGGGAGGCCCAAACAAACAAACAAACAATCACACAAACAAACAAATGAACAAACAAAAATCTTTTCAGGGAAACTCTTCCCCAGACAAAGCTCTTATAGCTAGCTCTATACTATTTTCACTATTCATGAAATAAATTTTATTTCTCTACTTACCTACTACGTATCAAGCACTGTGATCAGTACTTTATACAAGAAACTGGGGATGTAGCTCAGTAGCAGAGCACTTGTGTTTCATGTGTGAAGACCTGAGTTTAATCCCTGACACCACCTCCCTGCCACACACACACACACACACACACACACACACACACACACTCATCCACCAATAAACACTTTGCACAAACTTTCACTTAGTCATCCATCTGTCTATAAAACAGGCAGTATTCTTTATTTTATTGACTAAGAAACTGGTTCTCAAGTAATAATTAAGAAACGACAACCAAAGAAATAACCACAACAAAAAAAGTCAATTGGGACAAGCCATATTTGCACATCATGCATCTGACAAAAGGTTAACATCCAAACTATATAAAGAATTTACATAACTCAAAAACAACAACAATAAAGAAGCCATAAACCCAATTAACAAGTGGGGAAAACAATTGACCAAAAGTCTTAGACATTTTGGTGATGTCTAGGTGAGGTAATTATATACATCAAATGTAAGTCAACACAAATGTAAGCATGTGACATAAACTACATTAAGTAAAATTTTAAAATGAGTTTGCTAAGGAGGTGGGTGAGGAGAACATTGCAACTGGGATGCTGCCACTAATAGTGGTTTGGACTTGGAGCCTTGGATGCCTGAAAATGTTAATAACAAGTTTGTAAATCATAGCTTTTAAAGAAAAGGAGGGGAACAAACAGGAGATGGAAACTACCCCATAGTCCAGAGACATATGAATGGATAAATAAATTGTGGCATATATACACAGTTGGATACTGTGCTGCAATAAAAGGATGGAATCTGCTTTTTTGCTACAAGTTGGATGGAACTGGAGGGAGATGCAGCAGAAGCCAGGAAAAGCATTCGCACCGCCCGCCTGTCCTTGGCCAACTATAAGACCAAGATGACTGCCCTCCGACCGCCCTGATGGATCTATCACATCTTCCAGAAAGGCAATGGAGAAGATTATCCATGACTTCTACTCAAATCTCTTTGATAGCCACATCCACCTGCCCACATACCAAATTCCACAGAATGGATATGTCATTCCCAAAGTTCTCCCTTCTGAAATCCGACATGCCATCTCGGTCGGTAAAGAAGGGAACAGCACTAGGCCCAGACAAAGTCAGACCCGAACACCTGAAGAATCTGCCATCGGTACTCATCAATACACTAGCTCGGCTCTTCACACGCTACCTGTCCGAATGCAAGGTGCCCCTCCCAATGGAAAACCAGCAGGACAGTTCTACTGTTCAAGAAGGGAGGGTGTCATGTCCAGCAAAATAAGTCAGAGGAAGAAGGATAAATACCTGATGATCTCATTTACCTATAATAAACAGAGAAACAAAATAAAGGAATACACAGTAACAAACTCTTGGTCCTGAACTATAAAGCTGAGAATATCAAGTAAGAGGGGAGTGAAAATGAGCTAGACTGGAAATTACATGAGACATTGGAGGAGGGTCTTGGGCACCTTGGAGGTGGTGAGGTGAAGTAACTGTATCCATCAAGACCACAAACATTGATACTACTGCAAACAAGTGACAATGTATGGTAATTTAATTCAACTTTATTAAAAAATAGTTTTTAGAAGGGCAAAAGCCTAAATATAACCTTCTTCAAAGAAGACATACGACATATGCATAATAGACACATGAAACATTACTCACCATCACTTAATCTGAGGTAAATGAAAATCAAAACCACAACCACACAACACATCTGTGAGAATGGCTTCTGCCAAAAGGCTTGGAAACAGGATCCAGGGATGTGGCTCAGCAGCAGGGCTTCTGCCTTGCAGGCACAAGGCCACCAACTCAATCCCCTGCAATCACATGTGAGTCTGATTCTAGCGGCACCTTGAGGTTCTATGCTGCTTTACCATGGGTTCTTTTTGTAGCCTGTCACACTTCTCTCTCAGCATACCTCCTCCTCCACCTTGCCAGGGAGATCTATGGGGAGCTCTATGGAGGAGGAAGATTATCTTGTATGGTTTAGGGAAACCCTGCTGGCTTCTCTCTTCTGGGTAGAGCCTGGTTCCCCAGTGCTTCCACTTAGTTTTTGGTGGCTTTGGTAGTCCTTTACCCTTGCATCAGGGGATAGAGCAGCCTCAGAGTGTGCCTGGGGACCCACTCCCAGAAGCACTTTGTTTATGATTCTGGGAGCCAAGATCAAGTGTGTTTCAACTAAAGTGAAAGGCCCCTGGCACACACTGCAACTGAAGTATATGAGCACCACATCCAAGGGTGTGTGACCCTAGTCATCACAATAACAATAAAAAATAGCAACAAAGGAAATGGAAGGAGTGATAAATAAATAAATAGAGATTGGAGACTATGGATGTCAGTGAGGATGTGGAGAAATTCAGATCTCTGCTCTAAGTGTGGATGAGAATGGAAAATGTACCCAGCCTATATGGAAAATGATAGATATAGAGAATTCTAATAAACACTGAAATTTGATATGATCTAGGCATACCTTTTCTAGGCGTTTATCCAAAGGACATAAAAAGAAACTAATTCCAAAGGATAGTCGCACTCCTGAGCAATGTTACTCACGGCAGCCCAAACATGGGCTCAGCCTACACGCCCACCCACAGATGACTGGATGAAGGAGTTGTGGAGTGTATGATCAAGGGGCTACTGGTAAGTAAAAGATGAAATTGTGGCATTAGGGGCCAGATGGCCAGATGGGGGTGATGTTAACTAAGCAAATAATGAAGAAAAAGTTATCAAATGGTTCCATTCATATCTGTTTTCACTCATATCTGGGATTCCTAATGCAAATGAGCTTTCAGAAACAACAAAATTATCTCTCAGACTCTGTGAAGACCATGATGGTCACTGGAGGGAAACTGGAAAGTGGAAACAGCAGGAGAAACAGGAAGTGGGTCTTTTGGTGGTCGTATGGTTTGGGAACTTTGGTGGTCGCAAAGGTGAGTGGAGTGAAGCTGAATTCTTGAACTTCCACAAAATTATAAATCGATGATAAATTAATGCAAATTATGGGGAAAACCTCTTGAGGTTTAGAGAGATGAAGTGTCTTTCCCACGGCCAAAGTATAAAGAGTCAGAGATGAAATCAGTGGGGGCTTCCCTAGTTATGTTTGTCACTGCCTCCTGGCCTCGGTTAACTCCACAGAAGGGAGCCCCAAGAGGCTATCTCTTTTCTGTGGTAAGAGAGGGCGCAGGCCCTGGAAACCACACCCTGGGTGACAGCTGAGAGAGTCAGACTGAGGAACTGCCCCTTCACTGCTTGGGCATTAGGCTTCTTGGCTAGGAAAAAGCAGGCATTTGTGAGTGCCTGGGCCGTAGCGACTGGAAACTCTGCAAGGCCCTGGAGTCTGATAGCGGCCCAAAGAGACCTAGTTCCCTGCCGCTATGGAGTATTTAGCAGACATAAAGATGATGATGATGATGATGATGATGATGATGATGATGATGATGATGATGATGATAATAATAATAATAATAATAATAATAATAAAGCAAAGCACATAAGATGAGAGTGCTGAGAAGAGACAGGAGATTCGGGAGGGTTGTCATTTCCGAGCACTTGAACTGCCTGAGGGATGCACATCCTAGTCTGAGGGGTTAGAGGGCGTCAGGATGAGAGCGGCTTCTTGGCTGTGAGGGGAGGAGTAGTAGGCGCAGAGGGGCGCAGCAGAGGCTGAGGACTGAGATAGGGGTGGGGCAGTAGAGACAGAGATAGGGGGCCGGGCAGCGAGGACAAAGAGAGGGACCGGACAGTCCGGAACTGTAAGTACATGAAAAAGTCTATGGCTTCTTCTCTTCATGATATTAACATGCAGAGGAAGATTTTTTATTTGGGGCGGAGTGCACACACAGTGGTGCTCCTGACTCTGTGCTCACAGGGATCACTCCTGAAGGGGTTAGGGGTGCTGAAGAGCAAATCCAAGTCTGCTGAATATGCATACCCAGGTCTAGCCCAATATTGGAGGATTTTTGGGCAGTAGGATAACAATTTATTTACATTTAAATTTTTTATTAAGGCACCTTGATTTACAATGTTCTATATGATTGAGTGGGAGGCACACATTGTTTCAACACCAATCCCACCATCAGTGTCAATTTCCCTCCACTAATGAACAGGGTTAGTCCCGCTCCGGGTGTGCCGTCGTGCTCCACTCGGGGCTGCCTAGCCATGATGTCCTTGATCAAGAAGGTGATTAGCACCTCAAAGTCCTCAGTGGCTATTGGGCCCTACAGCCAGGCCGTGCTAGCTGACAGAACCCTTTACATTTCGGGACAGATAAGTCTGGACCCTTCATCTGGTCAGCTGGTGCCCAGAGGGGTGGTGGCAGAGACCAAACAGGCCCTGACCAACATGGGTGAGATTCTGAAAGCCGCAGGCTGTGACTACACTAATGTGGTGAAAACAACCGCTTTGCTGGCTGATGTGAACAACTTCAATACTGTCAATGAAGTTTACAAACAATAACTGCTGCCCCGCTCATCAGTAACCCACCCTGCAACAGCCTTTTTCAAGGCCAGCCCTGGTATGCCGATCCAGAGACTCACACACACGGGGCAGAGCTGCTGCTTGCTCTCCCTGTGCCCTGCTGATCATGAGGCGACCGGGAGGGATGGTGGGTTCTAGCCCTGTCCCGCCACCCCAGCAGAGCCTCGCAAGAAGTCAGAGGAACCCCCACACCATGAGGGCCACCATTTCCCACATCCGACTCCCCTCTCCTCAGAGCTCCACCCATCACAGCCCGGTTGGCGCGGGCCGGTCCATCAATAATTCCTCGAGTTTTGAGGTGACTACTAGAGTATCCCATCCACACGGCAGAGCCTGGCAAGCTACCCGTGTCATATTGACATACAAATACCAGTAACAATTATAGACCTCATTCCCATGACCTGATGGAATGGTTTGAGGCTCTTTTGTTCCTGGAGCAGGATGATGCCCTTGGGCTATCTTGCATGTGACAGGACATATTGAGATGTTACTGGTGCCGCTCAAGCAAATCGATGATATATGGGAAGACAGTGATAATGAACAGGGTGGCAAATTTTAGAGAGCTCATTCTAGATGCTGTGTTGAAAGTAGATCGCAGGGTGGGAAGGGCAGAAGTGGGGAGACCGGGAGAGACTGTGGCAGAAACTCAGGTGAGGGATGGCTGGGCAGGGTGCTGGATGTGGGGGAGAAGCCAAATATTTGAATTTTAATGCTTTGGGAGAGGTGTGGGAGTGCCTGGAGAGAGAAAGAAAAGAGTCAAGGACCAATTGGAGCAATGGCTTTGGTCTGTGCAACCAGAAGAATCACGTTGAACTAAACTGAAAGATATGTGAAGGGCTGCTGATGGGAGAACTGGGAGTTTGGAGCCTGTGAAGATGCTGGTGAAACATTCAAATGAATATCAAGTAGCAGCTGGATAAGTGAATATGAAGCCCAGGGAAAGGCTCTTGCTGAAGGCAAAACTCAGGTTCATTACAACAGACTGAGAATGTAAGTTAGCTGAGATCTCTTCAGAAGCAATTAGAGATTAGAGAACATGTGCCAAGAGCCCAGAACATGCTGGCACTTAAAGATCATGAACTTGAAAAGAATCATTAAGAGGAAAGAGTGCCTAAAAACGCACGAGGAAGGCCAGGAAAGGGTGCAAGCGCAGAGGAAAAGTACACCCTGTATGAGAAAGCGCCGCTGTGTTTCACATTATCATGGGCTGGTTAAGAGGACTAGGGATGGGGGAAACCACCCATGACCTGGGGCTTCCTTCAGTGGAGCAGCGAGGGATGGAAGCTAGGGAGGTGGATTCAAAAGAGAAAGAGGAGACACTGGTACAGCAAGACAGTGAACTCAATTCTTCTTTTGGGAGGTGGGGGGCCATATCCAGCAGTTCTCAGGGTTTACTCCTGGTGTAAAAGGCAACCTGCTGTACTACTCTCTGGCCCGCAATTCTTTCAAGAAGTGGTAAAGCTGATGCTCTCTTTCTTCTCTCTCTCTCTCTCTCTCTCTCTCTCTCTCTCTCCTCCCCTCCCTCTCTCTCTCTCTCTCTTTTGCTTTTTGGGTCACATTCAGCAATGCTCAGGGGGTTACTCCTGTTCTGTACTCAGGAATTACTCCTGGCGGTGCTCGGGAGACCATATGGGATTCGGGGATCAAACCCGGGTTGGGCCGCATGCAAGGCAAATATCTTACCCACTGGACTATCCCTCTGGCCCTCCTCTTCCTTCTCTCCTTTCTCCTCTCTCTCTCTCTCACACATAGTCTTCTCTCTCTTTCTCTCTCCTTCTCTCTTTTCCTTTCCCCTTCCTCCCTCTTTCTTTTCTCTCCTTCCTTCCCTCCTTCCTTCCCTCCTTCCTTCCTTCCTTCCCTCCCTCCTTCCTTCTCTACTTCCTTCCTTCCTTCCTTCCCTCCCTCCCCTCCCTCCCTCTCTCCCTCCCTCCCTCCCTCCCTCTTTCCTTCCTTTCTCTCTCTCCTCCCTCCCTTCCTCCCTCCCTCCCTCCTTCCTTCCTTCCTTCTTTCCTTCCTTCCTTCCCCTCCCCCCTCCCCTCTCTCCCTCCCTCCCTCTTTCCTTCCTTCTCTCTCTCCCTCCCTCCCCCCCTCCCTCCCTCCTTCCTTCCTTCCTTCCTTCCGTCCCTCCCTCCCCCTCCCTCCCTCTCTCCCTCCCTCCCTCTTTCCTTCCTTTCTCTCTCCCTCCCTCCCTCCTTCCTCCCTCCCTTCCTTCCTTCCTTCCTCCCTCCCTCCCTCCCTCCCTCCCTCCTCCCTCCCTCCCTCCCTTCCTTCCTTCCTTCCTTCCTTCCTTCCTTCCTTCCTTCCTTCCTTCCTTCCTTCCTTCCTTCCTTCCTTCCTTCCTTCCTTCCTCCCCAATGCTTCCTATTTCCCTTTTTCAGACACAAAAACTATGACATTTTAAACATGATGGAACAGGAGAGAGCAATCAGATGTGTGGGTGGAAGGGGTGGGCCATGGACTTTGAGAAGGTGAGGGAGGTGGGCATACTTATCCAGAATAGCAGCCACTCTTAACGGTTTCCACGCCCTCTTGAACTCTCTCTCTTCAAAGTTCTTTTCAACTTTCCCTTACAGTACTTGTTGACTATCGGTCTCGTGCTGGTATTTAGCCTTAGATGGAGTTTACCACCCGCTTTGGGCTGCATTCCCAAGCAACCCCACCCGGGAAGACCTGGGCCCGGCGCCTGGGGCCACGACCAGCCTCACACCGTCCACGGGCTGGGCCTGGATCAGAAGGACTTGGGCCCCCCACGAGCGGCGCCGGGGAGTGGGTCTTCCGTGACGCCACATGTCCTGCGCCCACCGCAGGGGCGGGGATTCGGCGCTGGGCTCACAACTACCTATGCATTTTTTTGGGGTCACACCCTGCAATGCTCAGGGGTTTCTCCTGGCTCTGCAAGCAGGAATTACTCCTGGTGGTGCTCAGACCATATGGGATGCCGGGGATGGAACCCAGGCCTGCAGAGGCCGGCCGGCGTGCAAGGCAAACGCCCTACCCACTGGGCTATCGCTCTGGCCCCATCGTTTTGACAGGGGCGAGGAAGGCGGAGGAAAGAGCTGGGCCAGCCTGGGGCTGGGGTGGGGGCGGGAACTGGGGCGCAGGCTCGGGGAGCGGGGGTGCATGGCAGCGGGGCTGCTGCTCTCCGCTGCGGGAGCCCCCAAGGGAGCCCGGGAGCTCCAGCGAGGTAGGATCCTTTTGAAAACGGAGCCACCACCAGAGCAGCATTTGCAAGCCTGGACGACTCCACACTGTACCTTAGCACACGCGGTGGACTTCGTAGGCGAAAATGAAGCCAGAGCGAGAGACAGACATGGGGCAGAGCTGCTACTGGCTCTCACTGTGCCCAGCTGCTCATGAGGCCCCCCCTGGAGGGATGGCAGGTTCTAGCCCTGGCCCGCCACCCCAGCCTCACAACAAGCCAGACAACCCCCCACTCCATGAGGACCTCCATTTTCCACATTCGGACTTCCTCCTCGTCAGAACTCCACCCAGCAGACCAGCCTATCACAGCCCGGCTAGCGGGGCCTCAAGCGGCATGCGGTTCATCAATAAATGCTGGATTTTGAGATGACTACAAGAGTATGCTACCTGCGGCAGAGCCTGGCAAGCTACCCGTGTCGTATTTGATGTGCCAGATACCACTAACAATTATAGACCTCATTCCCATGACCTGATGAGGCTCTTTTTGAGGTTTTGAGGCTCTTTATGTCCCTGGAGCAAGCAGGTGCCCTTGGGCTCTACTTGCATGAGACAGGTCATTTGAAGATGTTACTGGTGCCCGCTTGAGCAAATCGATGATGAACGGGAAGATAGTGATAGTGATAGTGATAGCAGCCACTCATTCAGAGAGGTAGGGAGGAGTACAGAGCCAAGGCAGGGAGTAAGTAGGAAAAGTTGGTGGGAGTGTGTGGGAGTTCTTTGCTGATAATTGCTGTTGTCTTGGTTAGAAACAGAATTGTTGAGAGGAAGGATGGTGGGTAGGTGGTGAGCATTTGAGGGAGAAGGTAAGGCATGATATAATGATTAGGATGAGTAGGAGAGGAAATAGATAAGTATAATATATGTGGAGGGTCTCATTCAGGTTCGTTTGACTTTAATTGTTCTGGATTTGAAGTGTGACTTGTCAGTATGAATCTGTCTCGGTCTGTTGGGACACACAGGTCCAGAGCAGGGGAGAGTTAGCTCTTGCCAGGGCTAGGCCTTCACCAGGAGGCCTATAACTGAAAGGTGGACCAGTGGGAGAGGAGAAATGAGTATGTGGCCATGGTGAGTTGTTACAGGAGGAAATGGATAAGGATAAAAGAGAGAAACTGAGGAAACTGGGGGACAGCCTGGTGGTGATGGCATCTCTAGGTCAGGATTGTGGGTCTCAGGGAAGGGATGCCAATATTGTCGCAGTTGAGGTACTGAGGGAGTTAGCTAACCTGAGACAGAGGTCTGAGAAGGAGTGAGGGGGGATGCAGGTGTTGGTTATGGCAAACTTAAAGGCAGGGCTTTGAATGTAGGCAGCCCTGACAAGAGGAAAGGAGGCCTTGGGTGAGAGTTGCCCAGGCCAAGTTGACCAATGCTCCTGGGGCCAGTTGGCACAGCTGTGTCACAGATGGTCACTAGGAAGCATCGTACTCTCCCTGAATAGGTGTCAGCATTGTTGCTGGGGAAGGAGCCCCTGGGATGGCCACTAGGAGAAAGGAAAGGCAAGGAGGCCACCACAGCCTGCGTGTGCATGGAATATTGCTTTGTGATTTTGATTGTTTCGCTCTGGGGGCATATGGAACAGATGAGTGGGTCTTTTATTTTCTTTTACTTTATTTAAACATTGTGGTTAACAAAGTTGTTCATAATACAGTTGTTGCAGGCTGTATTTCAATATTCCAGTACCAGTCCCATAATCACTGTGACCTTCCTTCCAGCTTTGCCCCATTTGCCCATCTACCTCCAAGTCTGTCTCCTTAGCAGGCAAAAATAATTTATTTTATTTTAATTATTAAAAACTAATTATCCAAAACTTCACGAATTTTAGCTGGTACCCTTTGGGGTCTCCTGAATCTGGGAGCAAGCACTCTTTAGTTCCAAGAACTTCTCAGCAATGATGGCTTTGACAGTTGCTTCTTCATCAGGTTTTCTTCCTGTCCCTCTGGGACTTCAATGATCCTTATGTTATTCCTTTTGGTTTCATCTTGGTTATTTCTTGTCTGTTCATTATTGTGAATCTCTTTTCCATCTTCTGCTGTTGTCTAGAGAGTCTCTGCACCTTGTCTTGGAGCTCACTGATTCTGTACTCAGTGGTTGTTACTCTGCCATGGAGGCCTTCCAATGAATTTTTTCATTTCACCTACCACATTTTTAATATCTGTCATTTTTGCTTGCATTTTCATTTCCATTTTCCTCATTTCTACTCTCATATCCGCTTGCATTTTATTGTCTTTGTGTTCCATTGCTTCCTTGAGCTTCTTATGCATCCTTAACAGCTCCCTTTGAAATTCCTTATCAGAAAGATTATACAGCTCATCATTATTGCTTGGCTCATCTGGGCAAGCAGCTTTGCTCACTAAGCTTGTTGGAATTCTGCATTGCTTTACCATTACGACCTTTACAAGTTGCAAATTGTGTGTTTTTGTGTGGATAGGGAATACAGTGAGGGTTATCGATGGCTGTTTGCAGAGTTTTGTGGGAGGTGGGGAATGTTGAGGCCAGTGTACCTTGGTACTTCTACGTAGGATAGACACTAAGTACTTTGTGCACTAGCGTCTGTGCATTTTTGAATTTTTGGGATGTGAAATCTGCAAGAGTCCCGATCCCTTTGTGCACTCTCTTGGGGTTTGGGTTGGGTCTGGCTGGTGGTGAAATTCAGGATGCACCTGGGATGGGGGTGGTGGAGTCAGGTAACAGGTTGGTGTGGAGAAACTACCAACTTCGTGAACTTTAAAAAGTAAAAGAAAATTTGAGAAAATTGTAAAAAAATCTCTTCACTTCACTTCACTTGTCTTCCCATTGATCATCGATTTGCTCGAGTGGGAACCAGTAACACCTCCATTCATTGGGAATGAGGTCCACGATTGTTACTGTTTTTGGCATAACTAATACACCACGGCTAGCATGCCAGGCTCTGCCGGGGCTCTTGGTTCATCCCAGGGGGCCCAGTCTTTTTATATGTCAGACTATCAACCATCCAGGGCCCATAGGGCAGAGCCCTGGGTGTAGAAAAGCATGTCTTCTGTCTGCCACCTGTCCATGCTGCTGGGAACTGCAGCCACACCTGCAACACCTTGAGAGGCAGAACAAATAAAATATGCCAGAAAAAAATAAATAAAACACTGAGACCCTAACTAGAATCCCATTAGCAAACTAATGAAAAACCTATTTTCTTAAAAAAATTACTGTGATGCTGGGGATATCAGGTAGATTACTCAGAGGCTGGAGCACATGCTTCACATTCAAGGGGACCCCCCACCCTCCTCTCCCCAGTGTTGGAAGCACTCTGAAGGGTGTGGCCCAAAACAAACCCAATGATAGGGCTGGAGAAATCATATAAGAGATAAGGGATTTGCCTTGCATTCGGTTGACCTGGGTTTGATCCTCGGCATTCCACATGCTCACCTGAGCTGGCCAAGAGTGATCCCTGAGCTTTACTGGCAGCAGGAGGGGAAATCTCACCAGAATAAAATTTGGATAACATTTTAAAAAGTAAAAGAAAATTTGTGAAAGTTGTTTTATTTCACCAGGGGGTCATTAAGTCCTGTCTGGGGGTTAAGCTGTTAGTTGTTCATTGAATTTTTTTTTTGTTTTTGCTTACTGAGCATGTCACTTTTCCATCTGGTTTGGCTGCAACTGGGATGTCAGTATTGTGGAGTTTGGAGGTTTGCTGCTGGGCTCCAGAAACGCCAGGGCATGTAACTGGGTCATGAGTCTGCAGATCAGTGGTTGTGGGATGCCTGTGTGGTTGCTTGGGCTTCTAGAAGTGCATGGTGGTGGTGGTAGGGTGGGATGGGGGAAGAGGAAACGTTCACCTCCATTCCAAGAAGGCTCGAGAGTTCTCAGTTGGAAAACCGGTATACCTGGCACTTTTGGAAATTAGATGAGTGATTCTTGGGTGACTCTGACTCATAGAGCTATTTTGTGTGAGTGTTCAGCACCGAATCCAAAGCAGGTTTGAAGCTTAGGCCTGGGAAAACCAGCATGCCTAGAAAACTGGATTTTTGTTTAGTTGGCTTCACTGGAGTTTTCTCTGGTTTGCACTAACAACTTGCTGCTGGGGAGCGAAGAACACAGAGCTCAAGGATGGACAGGTAGGTGTGGCAGGTGGGAGTGTGTGTAGGTAGGTGTGGCAGGTAGGAGTGTGTGCAGGTAGGTGTGGCAGGTGGGAGTTTGTGTATCTTATGGCTGTAACCTTTCTCCTTCTCTTCTCCCTTCCCAGGAGACAGACAAGGTAAGTTTCTGTTCCACTGTAATCCTGACTTTGCACAGGTGTCCTCCATGGCTGCCCCTCCCTGGACACCTGCTCACCTTACTCAGCCTCAGAATGTGCTGCATTGTCCCTTGCACCTTGTAGATTTGCCTGTAAGTTTCTGTGCTCTTGGCTAGGAGAAAAAAAATCCCTGTGTGCTCACTCTGCCTGTTATCATTTGACCAGCATTGCTCTGTCTTCCTGCTGTGATAGTCATGCTGGCTGGTGTCCATCATGCTGATGAGGGATTTGATTTACTTCACTTGGCATAAAGAGACATTGGACCTTAAGAAATCACTTAACCTCTTTTGTGCCTGTTTCTTGATTTGAAAATAATAATAATTATATACTTTTCCATAAAGTCACTAAACTGCTCAACTGAGATAATTATGAAAGTACTTTGTAAATTGTAAAGCTCTAAAAATTCCTTGTTCATGTTTTTCTATCTTTGTAGAAATAACATCCAGTGAAGGCAAGAGACACAAGAGTGGGAAGAACAAGATTTACATCCTGGATAGCAGAAGGTCCTAAATAATGTATGTCTTAGAGGACTCAGCCAGTCTCAATTGGATTCCTGTACAAAGCAAAGTGGGAAGAAATAATGAAAAGAAGCTAAAATTCATTGCTGAACAAATCATGTTTTTCTGTTAGTCCTTGTAGGAGTGGGTTATTTTAGTGTGGGATAGGAAAGTAATTCAGTTTTTCCCAATTAGAGTCTTTTGATGCGTTATCATGATTCACAGCTATGACTCACATCTTCACATTCTTACTAGCATATTACTAATAGTTTATATTCCTTAAAAAGGAGGTAAGATGAAGCAGAGATTGCATAATTACTTTCTTTTCAGCTTATATCTTGAATCTATCTGACATGATAATTTCAGGAAGAAAAACTTTTCTCCCTGCTATAAAAATATGTATCGCTTCCTTCAGTAATCATATTTTCAGAGTGCCTGTTAAAATGAACCTTAGTGCTGCTGCTCACTTTGTGGGTGTCTGTGCAAGAAGTGAATTTTTCCAAGGGCTTGAAGCTTAAATGGATGTCTTCCTTCTAGATTTCTTCTGTCAATAGTCATTAAAACATACATATTACGTAATATCTCAAAATCATTACCCTTTATGAAAAGTTGACACCTTTATGAGTTTCCACCATAAATCAACCCGAATCAGCTATTATGTATGTTTGTGAGTGTTAGTGTGTGTGTGTGTGTGTGTGTGTGTGTGTGTTTAACTTTGTTTTGGGTCATACCTGGCTGTGCTTAGCACTTAATCCTAGCTTTGTAATCAGAGGTTTCTCCTGGCAGTGCTTAGGAAACCATATGAAATTGAACCAAAATGGACCAAGTTCTTTTCTTTTCTTTTCTTTTCTCTTCTTTTCTTTTTTTCTTTCTTTCTTTCTTTCTTTCTTTCTTTCTTTCTTTCTTTCTTTCTTTCTTTCTTTCTTTCTTTCTTTCTTTCTTTCTTTCTTTCTTTCTTTCTTTCTTTCTTTCTTTCTTTCTTTCTTTCTCTCTCTCTCTCTCTCTCTCTCTCTCTCTTTCTTTCTTTCTTTCTTTCTTTCTTTCTTTCTTTTTCTCTCTCTCTCTCTTTCTTTCTTTCTTTCTTTCTTTCTTTCTTTCTTTCTTTCTTTCTTTCTTTCTTTCTTTCTTTCTTTCTTTCTTTTTTCTTTCTTTCTTTCTTTCTCTCTCTCTCTCTCTCTCTCTCTCTTTCTTTCTTTCTTTCTTTCTTTCTTTCTTTCTTTCTTTCTTTCTTTCTTTCTTTCTTTCTTTCTTTCTTTCTTTCTTTCTTTCTTTCTTTCTTTCTTTCTTTCTTTCTTTCTTTCTTTCTTTCTTTCTTTCTTTCTTTCTTTCTTTTTTTCACACCCGGCAATGCTCAGGGGTTTCTCCTGGCTCTGCACTCAGGAATTACTCCTGGCGGTGCTCGGGGAACCATATGGGATGCCGGTGATCGAACCCGGGGCTGGCATGGGCTGGCCGCGTGCAAGGCAAATGCCCTACCGGCTGGACTATAGCTCTGGCCCGGTCTCTTTTCTAAGAAGCTTCATAAATTATTCTCCTGATCTATGGATAGTAATTTAGCAAATATCTTTTGTTACTTGGGAGGTCTCACTTTTTTTTTTTTTAGGCGGGGATCCATCACAATTTATTTTACAATTAAAAACAAACCATGTTGACTCTAAGTTGTATATATTAAGGAAGAAGCTCCACAAATCTCAGGACAGTATCTTGAAAGGTTTATGATATTTTGCACCACGGCTTCTTTTTTAAAAAAATTTAATATTTTTATTATACCACCGTGAGATATACAATTCCAAAGATTTTCTGTTTAAGGAGCTCAACGAAAAAATGGAGCACATGTCCAACAAAATACAGGAGAACATAAATGAAGCAGTTGAAAGGGCAGTCAATAAATTACGGGAGGAAATGAGAGCAGAAATGAGAACAATTACAAAGATTTTCATATTTGGGTTACGTCTTACAGTGTTCCAGCACCCTTTCCTCCACCAGTGCCCATTTCCTACCACCAACGTCCCCGATTCCCTCCCTCTGCCCCCTCCCTAGTCTGCCTCTATGGCCGGTTTATTATCTCTTTCTTTTTTTTTTAACATTTTATTATACCACCGTGAGATATACAATTACAATGCTGTTCACGCTTGGGGGGTTTTGGTCACACAGTGTTCCAGCACCCGCCCTCCACCAGTGCCCCCCAGCCATCACCCATGTCCCCAATTCCCTCCCCCTCCCACATACTGCCTAAATGGCAGGTTCTTTATCTCCTCTCCTCTCCCTCTCTCTCTCCTCCTTCTCCCACACATTGTGGGTTGCACTACATACACTTAGAAGCCATCATTTGCATTTTTTTTGTCTGTATTTAATGCTCAGTTCTATGTTAGCATCAGAACATTAGACATTTATTCACACATGTTCCCTTCTCTATCTAAACTAACCTCTGACTCCCACGCTTGTGGTAATTTCCACTTTCGGTATATTTATGTCATGCAAATAAATGCAGTCATTCTATGTCTCTCTCTTTCCTTCTGACTAATTTCACTCAACATGATTCTTTCCATATCCATCCATTTATAGCAAAATTTCATAACTTCATTTTTTCTGACAGCTGCATAGTATTCCATTGTGTAGATGTACCACAGTTTCTTTATCCAGTCATCAGTTCTCGGGCATACTGGTTGTTTCCAGGTTCTGGCTATTGTGAATAGTGCTGCTATGAAAATAAAAGTGCGGATTGTGTTTCCGCTGTGTGTTTTTGGCTTTCCAGGGTATATTCCCTATTATCTCTTTCTTTTTCTCTATCTCTCTTTCTTCTCTTACACATTGTGGATTGCAATACATACATTTAGAGATACACATGATGTACATAAGATACGTCATGTGTATCTTACTGCCTGTATTTAATGCTCAGTTTTAGGTTGGTATTAGCACTTTCGACAATCATTAGCACTCTGTTCCCTTCTCTGTCCCACCTAACCTCTGACTCCGACATGTTTGTGTAATCCTGGGAGGTCTAACTTTTATTCTGAAGAATATGATGGAGAAATTTCTTCCAAATATAAAATGCTTTCACAAAGAGATTTAATGAAATGAACAATTCCCCATCTCACTTATAACTAGCCCATTGACAGATTTTCTAAATGCTTAACAACGATACAGGTGAAAATAAAGGAGACAGTGTGATATGATTTCCTCTCCTGAATACGTTGGGAGTAGATACATGAAATAACTGGGAATTTGTATAGTTATGTCCATGCAGCAGGGATTGAGAAATAGGCAGGATCAATTTTGGGGAAAAAATTACAGGAAGGTCTTATAAAATTGGATTTGGGAAGGAGGTAAGAGGTAGAAAAGAGTGTGACATCAACAAAGCAACACCTGTGTGTGTAATGTGAAAAAGGGAAAGGGTTGGGAAAGAAACCTAACCTCAAGGGACACAAGAACAACACAAAAAAATAATGGACATCATTAAATTAAAAGTATTTAACCAGCGAAAGGAACTCCCAGAACAAACAAAAAGGCAGCATAGTGTCTGGAAGATATTTCATCACATATCATAAATTTAACAGAGGGTGATACCCCAAATATATGAAGAACTCATACAACATAGGAACAAAGCAAAAGTAAGCAATTCAAATCAGTAACTGGACAAAAGGCTCAAATAGACACATCTGAAAAAAGCATATAGATGGCTCCCAGATACATTACAAAGAAAAGTTCAGCTTCACTTATTGATGGGAAATGCATATCAAGACCACGAAAAGATAGTATCTACACCAGTGAGGATAGACTATATAAAAAACAAAGTGACAAATGTTGACAAGAATAAAAGAAAACCGAACTTTGATATTCTATTGGTAGGAATGGAATTGGTGCTACTTCTATGGGAAATGATACGTAGAAGCTTTACAAAATATAAAATTCCATATGGTCCAGTGACATTTATCTGAGGCATTTATCCAAAGGGAAGAGCACTAATTTGAAAGAATAGTTGTACCAAGATCATGGCAGTGCAATTCTCAGTAGCTAGAGATGGACTCAGTCTTCGTGCCCATCAATAGATGATTGAATAATGAACTGAAACACTGCTCTGAAATTCCATAATATTGTTAGGTAATGATAAGTCAATAAAAAAGAGGGAAATGACCAAAATCAAAGATCCCTCAACTGACAACAGTGAGTACTATAAGCTGGGAGGGGGTGTGCCTTCAGGGAGACCTGATGTTACACAGGTATGGGTATTGAAGGTTTTCATTAGCCAAGGCAGTGGAAAGGTAGAAAAAGTTAAATCAGGGCTATGGATGTAGTTTAGTGGTAGAGCACTTGCCTTGCATGTGTGAGGATCGAAACTCGATATAAGGCATTGCAAATATAGATGAAACTGGCATGTTAACTAGCCTCTAACTGAAAACCAGCACTTCCTCCTGTTATACAGGCAAACAAATGACCACAGTAGTATTAGCAGTCCTGTGACTTGTTATTAATAGCTCTTGTGAACATTTTTGTTGTTGTTTTGGGGTTGTGGCCCCAAAGTGGGGAGATGCAGGCCTTTCTCCTGGCTCTGTGCAGGGATCACTCCTGGTGGTACTCAGGAGACCATACACGTGGTGCTAGAGATCAAACTAGGTTGTGCCTTAACTCCTGTACTACCTCTCTGGCCCCTCAGGGACATTTCTATCCCACATCAAGCTTTATCCAGTGTTATGAATTATCATTACACTCGTTATACCCACCTCTTTGATACTTATATTAGACTCATTGCTCATCTTGTTATTCAAATATGCTAATAATGAAGCAAATATATTATTATAAAAATATTTGCTTCCTAAATGATCCCATGTATTTTTTTCCTAATTCATATAGGTATGTTGTTCTTAGAAGGAGTTTATAGCTGGAGAACCAACCCAGGTTAGATTCATAGCAGCCCATGTGGTTCTAACCAGCATCACAGGAAGTGGCCCCAAGCACAGAGCTAGGAGTAGCCCTAGTGCACTGAGTTTTCCTCAGTTTGGTTCTAAGCTGTGTTGTTTTGCATGGAGTTGCTGTGATTCATCGTAAATATGGCTCACACGTCACAGAACTGCCAAACCATGAGACTCAATGGTTGCCTGGAAACTGAAGCCCAAACAGATGCTACTTTTGTTTTCCTGTCTCCACCCCCAAAGGAAAGAAAATTCAGATGCCAATGGAAGTCTGACACCTCTTGCTTCCAGCGTATCTTTTTTGTTGTTATTTGTTTGCTTTTGGGTCACACCAGGCGCTGCTCAGGCCTAGTCCTTGTTGCTCACTCAGGGATCACTCCGAGTGGGCTTGGGGGACCATATGTGATGTAGGGGTATCAAACTGAGTTGGCTGTTGCTGTGCTGTAGCTCCAACCCCTACCCATAGTGACCTTGAAAGGTCAGGAGGGCACTTTTCTTCTCTATACTTCATGATTTGAATTTTATTTCATTTTGTAATCTGCTTCTAAGAGGGAATCGGAGATGGACACCACGTGCTTTGAAATGATCATAATAATCCTCCTTGCCCCTGGCTATTTAATATGCACGTTTTAATTTGTTTGTTTGTTTGTATTTGGACCACAACCCGTGATTCTCAGGGCTTACTGTTGACTCTGCACTCAGGGCTTGGAAGTGCTTGGGGAACCATATGTGGTGCTGGGGACTGAACCAGGTTGGCTGCATGTAATACAAGCACCCTACCCACTACACTATCTCTCTAGTCCCTTATTAAGCACATTTTGCAAAAGGACCATACAGTAGATGAATATTTACAAGGAAACCTTTGTTTCCTCATGCATCCATATAATATATCACCTGTATTGCTTTTAGCTAGATACTTCTATACTTACCATTTTATTCCTACACTTTTGGTTGTGCAGGTGCTTACTTTTTTTTTTGGGGTGTTTTGGTGACACACCCAACTGTGCTCAGGGCTTACTCCTGGCTTTGTACTCAGGAATTACTCTGACAGTGCTCAGGGGACCATACGGGATGCCAGGGATTGAATCGGGTCAGTTGCATGCAGGGAAAGCACCCTATCTGCTGTAAGGGTGCTGACATTATAATTAGTAAGAAACTATTACTCCAGTTTCTTCTTCGAAACCCCGACTTTTGCTGGCAACTTCCTCAGCTGTTGCTTTGGGGAATTTTGGATTGGGTCCTGGTGAGGGTCAGTCCCGCTGACCCATGGCTGGAAGTTTACTTCTCTGATGCCCCTTGTGACCAGTGATGGGGTGGGGTGGAAGTCATAAAGACTTCCTCAGGGCCCTGAGGGTAGGCAGAATGGCCACACTCCATTTGACAGCTTGGACAAGATTAGCCTTCTTCCTGTGCACCAGAAGCCAATTTTCTCCATAACCTCTCAGTAATGTAATATTATCCCCGAATCAAGTGCCCATTGGAACCTTACAGCACAGACAGATGTCCTGGAGTAGAAGACCCCACCAGGCTCTGCTCCATCCTATAGGGAAACAGCCCTTATGGTCTGTCATTACCTTTTCGTATGCACTGAACCTCCTCCTAATCAGATCTTATTTCTCTCATCTCGGGGACTTCTTTTTTTTTAAATTTTTTTATTTTTAAAATTTTTTATTTTTACAATTACAAAGATATACAATTAAAAGTTCATATTTGGGTTTTGGTCATACAGTGTTCCAGCACCCATCCCGCCACCGGTGCCCATCTCCCACCACCAACGTCCCCAGTTCCCTCCCCCTCCCCAGCCCAGCTCCATGGCAGGTTCTTTATTTCTTTCCGTTTCTCTCTCTTTCTCTTTTCATCTCTGGGACTTCTTTAGGTTTCAGTTCTGTGTTGGTGTTGCTAAAAGGCAATAAGTTCATCCTAAGTCATGACGAGTTGTGTTTTTTTGGAGGGTAGGGAGCTGACCTGTTACACTTGGTAGTTTTGTTTTCTTTTTTCTTTTGGGGGATCACATCCGGCAATATTCAGGGGTTCCTCCTGACTCTGCATTTAGGCATTACTCCTGGTGGTGCTTGAGGACCATATGGGATGCTGAGAATTGAACCCGGGTTAGCTGCGTGCAAGGCAAACGCCCTACTTGCTGTGCTATACCTCTGGGCTCTACACCTGGTAGTTTTGTGGGGGACCATTCAATGCCTTGCAAATTTTTTGAGTCATCTCCCCAGAGATGTTTTGTTTGGTTTTTGGACCACATCCAGCAGGACTCAGGGAAAACTCCGGCTCTGACTCAGTGCTCAAGAAGCACTCTTAGTTTATGTGTGTGTGTGTGTGTGTGTGTGTGTGTGTGTGGCTAAACCCAGGTTAGCTACACGCAAGACAAGCATCTTACCTTGCTGTACTGTCTCTGGCACTCCATGATTCCCTGCCATTATACCATTTTTTAAAAAAGATTTCTTTTACCTCATGCCCTAAAAGACTGTTAATTATTTCATTTCATTTCAACAGACCTTGAGGAATATTTCAGTTACAAAGTGTTAAGTATTCTACTACAGAGAAATAAAAACTTAAAAATTCCTTCGTGTTGCGTTCCAAAAATAAAAATTCTGCAACCTGAGAAATTATAGTAATTCCGTCTCAGAGATACTGGGTGAGCAGTTCACACTTAATGGATTCTGTCACTGAGCTATTCTCTGTTCTTATAAATGCTTTTGTAGGATTGGAAAGCTAAAAATAGAGCTGAAGATAGCTCTTGTCACCTAAAATATACATAATTTGCAAGGTTTGCTGGATACAGTGATTTCAGGGACTGGCAATTTTCTGCCAAATGCCACTGGTTTTGATAATCTCCCTAGATTTTCCAGGTTACAATGATGCTTAGGGCTTAGCTCTTTCAGATAGTTTAATCCACGTTATCTGGGGAACAGAAGCTGCATTTGTGCTTCCCGGGAGCTAGCAGGTCTCATTGTCTCTGCCTTTGGATTTGAAAAATTCTAATTTCAGTTTGATTTTCTGGTGTGTTATTCTTTAACCTTGGCAAATCGCTTCATATGTCTGTCGATCACCTTTGTCCTGTTCACCAGGCTGCCTATTTCTTGCTTGAAAGGGTTTGGGTACCTTGAAGGGGTTGATAGCCCCACACTGATATCTACACAAATCTTGGGGATGATGGGGCCCTCATTCTTAAATCAACATGACTTTCCTCATTCTGTGCCCACATATACTAAATCAGAACCTCGGTCAGTTTCCAAATCCTGGGTGGGACAATGTATCAGACACAGTTTGGGTCCTGATCTCTCTGGTGTGGGCAGTACAAGATAATTCAATATGTGGATGAGAGACTGAGGCCATCCTTGAATGGGAAAAGGGGTGGTGGGGGGCAGGGGAGCATCGCCTCATTCTGAATCAAGCAAGGAAACACTCTGGGCTGCTTTCTCCCAACTTGGAAGATTTCCCACGCAAGAGCCAGTAATGAAGAGACGTCTCCTGCCAGCCTTCCATGGTCTCCCCACATCTACTTCTGTATCTCCTTCCACAGGGTGGGAAAGTCTGGACAAATCTAACATTTTAGGAATCATGTGTAAACACATTTTGCTTCCACATCTTTTCAGAAACAAATTTAACTGCTCAAACATTTCTTTTGGAGGCTATGTGGTCTATCACATGTTAAAAAAAGGAATTTGTTGACTGAAACAAATGTTTTGGATTCCCTTCAATAAAACATTTACAAAAATAAATCAGCTCTGGCCAACTCTCAACAAAACAGAGACTGGAATGAAGCTGCTTATCCCAGTGACCTGGGGCTTACCTCTAGTGTAACAGAATCATCTATTTTGTTTTGCTTTTGGATTTTACCGAGCTACTTCAAGAGTTTCTTCCAGAATTATGCAGAATCACGTTGCAAACCCCAGCTGTCCTCCACTTGACCTGGGCAGTGAAGGCTTTGGTATCAACATAGTTGTGTGGCAAGCAATTATTATCTAGTCAAATTTTCCCCTTTTTTATTGAAACACTGTGATTTCAACGTAAAAAGGTTTTCGTAATACTGTTGATAGAAAGTTTCATACTTCAACACCATTCCCAGCACCAGTGTGTTCCCACCACAAAAGACCCTCATTTCCCACCCACCACAGTCTCCATGCATGCTCCATCAGCTGGCACTGATTGTATTGACCGTTAAAGCACATACATGTCAATGTTATTGATGAATCCATTTTCTTCCCTATTCTTGGTTATGAGAGATCCGCCAAATCCTGTTCTTGATTTTACTTTCTGAGTTTTCAGAATGTGATTGGTTCCACTAGTTTGATGTACCACGTAGCCGCTTGTGGCCTCGAAACTCAGGGAGAGCCGGATGGCATTCTCCCGGTATGTCTGAGTCTCTGCATGATGGCCAATAGCCTGGAGGCAGTTTGTGGGTGGGACTATTAGACCTCCCAGATGGGACAGAGAGGGGAAGGGGGGGCAGCTCCATTTCTATGAATGCCCGGTGATTTTCGCCTCTGAGAACTGCCTATCTGGGCATGAAATCGGCTTCTCTCTTGGATGGGGCTCTGATGAGCTGTGAAGTCCCAACCTTGAAAATGGCGGTGATTATGGTGAGCAAGTTTTCTCTGGCTGCTTCCGAGGCCCTACTGAGGGGCTGGGACCAAAACCCATCTTCCCTCTTGGGTGCCTCATGGTCAGTTGAGTTAGGGGATTGCTGGGTGGCAGCTCTCCCCCTGTGTCTGTTAAATTTTTTTGAGTTGTTCTTTAGGTATTAGGATTACAACGATGATCATGTTTCTGGTACTGATATCAAAGATACTGCAGGCCACTGCCACCGAAGTTTCCATGACCCTCCACTACTCTGTCACCTCTGTTCCGACCTTCCTTTTTTCCCACCCATTCGGTTCTTTGCTGGTTGACAGTTATGGTTTTGGTGTGTATTATTACTTCCATTAAACCCATCCATGTGCTCCCAACCTTCCAACTGAATTTCCATGTTCCTTCTAACCTTTCTTACCCTCCCCTTAACCCCCTGGAACTCATACTCTCATATATTCCAGCATCCAAAGTTTATCACTGATTGCTAGCACCCATTCCCTTGATTTGTTTCCCTGTATGCCACAGATGAATGAGATGATCCTGTGTTTGTTCTATAGAAGAACAATCTCTGGCCTTGTTTCCTCAAAACAATACTCTCAAGTTTCATCAAAGTTGCTGCAAGCTGCATGACTTTGACTTTTCTCAGGACTCAATAGTATTCCATTATGTATATGTACCATAGCTTTTTGGGTTTTTTGGGGGGGTCACCCCGACAATGTTCAGGGGCAACTTCCAGCTCTGCACTCAGTAATTACTCTTAGCAGTGCTTGGGGAGCATATTGGATGCTGGAAATTGAACCTGGGTTGGCCATGTGCAAGGCAAATGCCATCCCTGCTCTACTATCACTTCAGACCCATGTCCCACAGCTTCTTTATCCAATCATCTGTTGTTGCTTCCATAGCTTAGATATTGTGCTAAGTACTGCAATAAGCAGGGAGGTGCATGTATCTTTTCAAATTAACCTTTTTTTTTGTCTGTCTCAGGGAGCAGGTAGTTACTTAGAAATGTGATAACTGGGTCAAATGGGAGCTTCTCTCTTATGGTTTTTGAGAACTTCTTCACAGAGCTTTCTATAGCGGCTGGGTCAGGGCACATTCCTGGCAGCAGGAAGTGAGGGTTCCTTTTCCATCATACCCCCCCATTATTTTCCATTCTAGTGCTTCTTTATCACATTTTCCTAAGAGCCTCACAGCGGCCTGTGGAAGGCAAAAACTTTGGTTGTCCTCATCTTATTTCATGTTTCTCCCACAGATGAAGAAACTGATACACTAAGAGAGTTATGATTTATGATAATAATTTTGAATTTATAATTTGAAGCTACCAAGTAGAGTAACGAAGTCATCACTTGGATTTTTGGAAGTTCTTACACAGACTGGTTTCCCCTCCCATCCTTTAGGAAAATATGCTCACTCCCATTGTGAGCACAAGTGTGAAACCACCTGCCTCAGCTTTGGAGCTAATGAGAATTGCATGAGTAAATGACCTAGATTTCTACTGAGTTTGGCAATTGATATCCAGGCAGCCGTTATAGCTGCAAGCCCTCCCTGGCTTAGCTCGTTGTCTCTCAGCAGTAGTGTTCAGTGGCAATTACACCTCAGTGTCCTCACCTATGAAAGGGAATGCTGGGCATATTTTCAGTGCATACTCAGCACATACTGTTTAATTGCTACACACACACACACACACACACACGTGCAGAATTTTCAAAGGGCTATTAAAAAATCTTTCTGTAAGGCTGAAATGAGATCATGCACGTAAATGTCCTTGTATGGAACAGATAAAGGACAAGTCAGTGTGTCAGGGAGCCGCTGGGGTTCCCAACAGTACCAGGACAGAAGTTCTCTTCTACCTCCCAGGCTGCCAGGGAATGGATGAAAACTCATGAGTCCAGCACAGTTCCAAAAGGCTTTTAATAGTACAAAATCTCTACCACTGCAATCCAGTATAATGAAAAAACTCTAGCTCTTGTCAGAACTCAGATCATACATGAAATCCCAAGTCTCCCACCAAAGAGGATCCCACCAGAGAGAGAGTGCTACCAAAGAGGTTCCTACCAGAAAGGCGTCCCACCAAAGAGATGATCTCACCCAAGAGAGAGCCCTACCAAAAAAGGGAGATTACCTCAAGTCAGTCTCCTTATATACACCAAAGTAATCCTAACTTCAGGGAAGGTCTTGTCAACAAAGAACCCTAAACACCTTCTAGATAGTAGAAGAGTGTAGAAGGGTGATGCCACATCCTATTATCACTTGATCACTTGACATCCCATTTTTTGTTGATTGGCTTGAGTGGGCACCAGTAATGTTTCCATTTGACTCTATCACGTGCTAGTGCAGGCACTTGCTTCAGGAATATGAAGAGCCTCAAACCATTCGTTCAGGGTCTTGATGAAGAAATCTGACCATCTTGTAGGTGAGCAACCACGTGATCTTTTGACATTCCGTGGGATCCAGACAGTAACAGCTCTAGTCCAGCGGTAATCTCCAAAATGCATAACATGTACAGCCCACCTGATTTTTGACGCCTTGGCAAATGAGACAGCGTCCCAGAGTCGACGGAGGTCAGAACTCTGACAGAGGTTGGAATCCGATGGAGGTCGATTCCTTCTCTTACCTGAGTGAGGCCTGATATCCCTGACTCTGGATGGTCGACAGAGGTCAAAACTCCGGATTCCCTCTCTCACTTGAGTGAGGTGTGATATTCCAAGCATAGCTCTTTCAATTCCTCTTTGAGAGACCCAAATAGCGTTCTCATTCTGCTTTTGTAGGGCCCAGGCCTCTGAGGTGTATGTTAATGCAGGGAGAACAGTGGAGTCGAAGAGATGTGCCCGAGCCGGAGGTTCTTTGTCCTTTTAGCTATTTCTTTGATGCTCTTGAAGACATTCCACGCCGCTCTCTTCCTCCTGTGCAGCTCAGGTTTTAGGTTGTTCATCATGTTGACTTCTCGACCTAGGTGCACATAACTGCTGCGTTCAGAGATGTTTGTTCCATTGAGAGTGAATGGGGCCTCTGGAACTAGTTCATTTTTCATAAACATAGTTTTCTTTAGATTCAGCTGTAGACCTATCTTTCCACATTCTCAGTCAAAGTCAGCCAGCATTTGTGCCGCTTGGCTAATGTTTGGTGTAATTAGAATGATGTCATCAGCTAAGCAGAGGTGGTATAAGTCTATCTTCACTCCCATTCCTTCCCATTCTAATTGTCACATGATGTTCTCAAGGGCGGCGCTGAAGAGTTTCAGTGAAATGGTATCACCCTGCCGAACCCCTCTTTTTACATCAATGATCACGTCCTTGTAAAATGGTGATATCCTGGTGGTGAATCTGTAATACAGCTCACGAAGGATCTTGATGTATTGGGTTTGAACACCCTGTTTGGCTAGGGCTTCGATGACTGCTTTGGTCTCAACAGAATCAAAGGCTTTCTTAAAATCAATGAACATTAGACAGAGCGGCATCTTGAACTCCCTACAAACCTCAATGAGCTTGGTTACAGCGTGGATATGGTCGATTGTGCTGAATCCTTTTCGGAAGCCAGCTTGCTTGCATGGTCCTTCATCTAATGTTCTGCCAATCCTGTTCAGGATGACTCGAGAGAACAGCTTGTAGATGATGGACAACAGGCAGATGGGGGTGAGAGTTGCCAATGTCGTGGATGTCTTCCTTCTTGAACAGTAGAACTGTCCTGCTGGTTTTCCATTGAGAGTGAGAGGGCACCTTGAATTCAGACAGGTACCATGTCTGTGTATTGAGCCAGTGTATTGATGAGTACTGATGGCAGATTCTTCAGGTGTTGGGGTCTACTCTTTGCTTCTTTGCCGATGAAATGGTATGTTGGATTTCAGAAGGGTGAACGTGGGAACGACATATCCATCCTGCGGAATTTGGTATGTGGGCTGGTGGATGTGGCTATCAAAGAGATCCAAGTAGAACTCATGGATAATCTCCATTGCCTTTCTGGAAGATGTGATTGATCCATCAGGATGTCGGAGGGCAGTCATCTTGGTCTTATAGTTGGTGAAGGACAGAGGGGTGCTGCGAATGCTTTCCCAGCTTCTGTTGCATGGGCCAGTATTGCCACTCTTCTCTCTTTGAGGTTCTCCTTTATTGCTTCTCTGCAATGCTTTACGAGCTTGGACATTAGCATATGGTTGCCTGAGGCTCATGCCTTGCCATGTTGGTGAATGAGTTCAAGAGTTTTTGAAGACAGGTGTCCTTTTGTGACTTTCTCTCAGTATGCCTCACACAATCATGGCGGTGTTGAGACAGTCGGTTGTATTCTTCATCGATGTTGTCAATGATGGTATCTTCACATGTTGTCGCAATGGTGCCAAAGAGTTCCCAGTTGGTGGTCATTCTGGGAGTTCTCTTCTTAAACTTTGCAGCCTTTTCTCCCGTTGCGTCAAGTAGAATTTTGCACCGAAGGAGATGGTGGTCCAATCCTGTATGGAATTTTGGGACGACAGCGACATCAGTTAGGAAAAACTGTGAATTGAATATGATGTGGTCAATTTCATTGTGGAACTGTCCACCAGGAGATTCTCGTGCCCAACGTTTCCATTCAGTTTTTTGGAACTGTGAGTTCCCATGAATGGTCTTGGTGGACATGATGAACTCAGATAGTCTCTCACCCTGTTTGTTCCATTCTAGGCCATGGGTCCCAATGTGGAGTTCTTCGGCCAATCTTTTCGGTCCTATCTTGGCATTAAAATCACCAGCTATGTTCTTGTAGATGATGTGATCTTCTTTACAATACTCCTTCAGTTCCATGTAGAATTTCTCAATTTCTTCTTCCTTATATGTGGATATTCGTGTGTAGACAACAAAGATAGAAACTGCCGGCAGTGGGCCACATCTCTTCAAGTGTAATCATCCTATCTGGTTTGTTAGGCATTCAAATGAATCAATGCTCACGGCCAGGTTCGTGTTGACAAGGACACCGACAACATTGGTGCAACTCTTTTGTTGCATGTTCCAAGGAACAGTTCTTCTCTGGTGTCAAAAATGGTGTGATGTGATTGATGCCTTCTCGTCTCCATCAGACCAATGATGTCCTACTTGATCTTTCGCGCTTGCACTATCAGGTCCTCAATATATGCTTCCTATGCCAGCATACATGCATTGAAAGTACAGACAGTCATTTTAGTCCTTCTTCATTTTGGCAGCCTAGTTTGGCCGTGAGATTTTATTGGCCTCTCCTTGCTCATCATTCTTAATGCTGCCATATTTAGGGCTCTTTTAGGGTCAGGGAAATAAACTTTGTTTTTACTGGTTTTGGCATATTGAATATGCATCGGACAGCTTGCCAGGCTCTGCTGTGCGGGTGGAATACTCTCAGTAGCTTGCCAGGCTCTCTTAGAGGGGTGGATAGAATATTCTTGGATAGAGGACGTATCAGATATTAAACTGATAAGAACAGATACTACACTTGATCTTAGCCAAAAGCCCGAGAAGCAATGGATAGAATATTCTTGGTAATTTACAGATGAATCACAATGGGGAGAGCTGGTAGCAGCTCTGCCTGGTGTATCTGCCACATCCCATTATAGGTATAAACAAAGGATTAGTCAAGGACTAATCCCTTCTTCCAAGATTATCTATTATATAAAACACTGGAGAGAGAGGGGGATGGTATAAAATAATACATCTTAATTTCGTGGGCTTCATATAATATAGATGGTACCCACATTTAGATTACACTTCCTCCTAGCTCCAGCAGATGCCTCCCCTAGCCCCCTGTTGGATGACAGGCTTAGCTAGTTTGGGAGCTTTGCTGTTTTACCCACTCACTGCTTAATCTACTTACATGTTCTTAAGCCAAGGTTCATTCTAATGAGATCTCTCTTCTATGTAAACACTGCTAGAGGGTATGGCAGTTACAGAAGTTACCTTGACTCTGAATATCACTTGATCACTTGATCACTTGAATCCCGTTATTCATCGATTTGCTCGAGCGGGCGCCAGTAACATTTCCATTGGACCCTATCACGTGCCAATGTAGCCCAATGGCATCTGGTTGATTCAGGAATATGAAGAGCCTCAAACCGTTCCTTCAGGGTCTTAACAAGGAAGTCTGACCATCTTGTAGGTGGGCGGCCACGTGATCTTTTGACATCCCGTGGGATCCAGTCGGTAACGGCTCTAGTCCAGCGGTTGTCTCCAAATCGCATTACATGTCCAGCCCATCTGATTTTCGATGCCTTGGCAAACGAGACAGCGTCCCGGATTCTGGAATAGCGACGGAGGTCAGAACTCCGATTCCTTCTCTCACTTGAGTGAGACGTGATATTCCAAGCATAGCTCTTTCGATGCCTCTCTGGGAGACCCTGATAGCATTCTCATCCTGCTTTCGTAGGGCCCAGGTCTCTGAGGCATATGTTAATGCAGGGAGAACGGTGGAGTCGAAGAGATGTGCTCGGAGCCGGAGGTTCTTTGTCCTTTTTAGCTATTTCTTCGATGCCTTTGAAGGCATTCCATGCCGCCTCTCTTCCTTCTGAGCAGCTCAGGTTTTAGGTCGTTCATCATGTTGACTTCTCGACCTAGGTACACATAACTGCTGCATTCAGAGATGTTTGTTCCATTGAGAGTGAATGGGGCCTCTGGAAATAGTTCATTTCTCATGAACATAGTTTTCTTCAGATTCAGCTGTAGACCTACCTTTCCACATTCTCGGTCGAAGTCAGCCAGCATTTGTGCCGCTTGGCTAATGTTTGGTGTTATTAGAACGATGTCATCAGCTGAAGCGGAGGTGGTGTAGTTGCCGACCATCTATCTTCACTCCCATTTCTTCCCATTCTAATTGTCTCATGATGTTCTCAAGGGTGGCACTGAAGAGTTTTGGTGAGATGGTATCACCCTGTCGAACCCCCTCTTTTGACATCAATGATCACTTCTTTGTAGAATGGTGAGATCCTGGTGGTGAATCCGTAATACAGCTCACGAAGGATCTTGATGTATTGGGTTTGAACACCCTGTTTGACTAGGGCTTCGATGACTGCTTCAGTCTCCACAGAATCAAAGGCTTTCTGTAAATCAATGAACGTGAGACAGAGTGGCATCTTGTACTCCCTACAAACCTCAATGAGCTTGGTTACTGTGTGGATATGGTCGATTGTGCTGAATCCTTTCCGGAAACCTGCTTGCTCGCATGGTTGACCTTCATCTAGTGTTCTGCTAATCCTGTTCAGGATGACTCGTGTAAACAGCTTGTAGATGACAGACAACAGGCAGATGGGGCGATAGTTGCCGATGTCATGAATGTCTCCCTTCTTGAACAGTAGAACTGTCCTGCTGGTTTTCCATTGGGAGGGCACCTTGCATTCAGACAGGTAGCATGTGAAGAGCCGAGCTAGTGTATTGATGAGTACCAACGGCAGATTCTTCAGGTGTTCGGGTCTGACTTTGTCTGGTCCTGGTGCTGTTCCCTTCTTTACCGATGAGATGGCATGTCGGATTTCAGAAGGGAGAACGTTGGGAATGACATATCCATCCTGTGGAATTTGGTATGTGGGCAGGTGGATGTGGCTATCAAAGAGATTTGAGTAGAAGTCATGGATAATCTTCTCCATTGCCTTTCTGGAAGATGTGATAGATCCATCAGGGCGTCGGAGGGCAGTCATCTTGGTCTTATAGTTGGCGAAGGACAGGCGGGCAGTGCGAATACTTTTCCCGGCTTCTGCTGCATCTTCCAGTATTTCTGCTCTTCTGTCTTTGAGGTCTGCTTTTATCGCTTCTCTGCACTGTTTAGCAAGCTTGGACGTTAGCATTAGGTCTCCTGAGGCTCGCGCCTTGCCACGTTGGCGAATGAGCTCAAGAGTTTCTGAAGACAAGCGTCCTTTTGTGTCTTTTCTCTCTCTCAGCATTCTTCGCACAATCATGGAGGTGCTGAACCAGTCGGTTGTATTCTTCATCGATGTCATCAATGATGGTATCTTCCCATGTTGCCGCAATGGTGCCAAAGAGAGCCCAGTTGGTGGTCGTTCTGGGAGTTCTCTTCTTAAACTTTGCAGCCTTTTCTCCCCTTGCTAGGGAAGTAGAATTTTGCACGAAGGAGACGGTGGTCAGATCCTGTGTGGAATTTCGGGACTACAGCAACATCGGTCAGACAAAACCGTCGATTGAAGATGATGTGGTCAATTTCATTGTGGAACTGTCCGCCAGGAGATTCCCATGTCCAACGTTTCACTTCAGCTTTCTGAAACTGTGAGTTCCCATGAATAGTCTTGGTGGACATGATGAACTCAGATAGTCTCTCACCTTGTTCGTTCCATTCTAGGCCATGGGTCCCGATGTGGAGTTCTTCAGCCGATCTTCTTGGTCCTATCTTGGCATTAAAATCACCGACTATGATCTTGTAGAAGGTGTGATCTTTTTTATAGAACTCCTCCAATTCCATGTAGAATTTCTCAATTTCATCTTCTTTGTATGTGGATGTTGGTGCATAGACAATGAAGATAGAAATTGCTGGCAGTGGACCACATCTCCTCAAGTGTAATCGTCCTATTCGGTTTGTTAGGCATTCAAATGAATCAATGTTGACAGCCATGTTCGTGTTGACAAGGACACCAACGCCACCGACGCCTCTTTGATCACATGTTCCAAGGAACAATTCTTCTCCGGTGTCAAATACAGCATGATGCGACTGATGCCTCCTCGTCTCAGTCAGACCAATGATGTCGCACTTGATCTTTCTTGCTTGCAGCATCAGATCCTCAATATATGCTTCCGTTGCCAGTGTACGTGCATTGAAAATACAGACAGTCATTTTAGTCCTTCTTCTGCTTTGGCAGCCTAGGACAGCCTTGAAATTTTATCAGGCACTGCTTGTTTGCCTTTCTTACTGCTGCCGTATTAAGGGCTCTTTCGGGTCAGGAAAATAAACATTTTTGTTACTGGATTTGGCATATCGAACACACATCGGACAGCTTGCCAGGCTCTGCCATGCGGGCACTATATTCTCATTGCTTTGTGGGGCTCTCTCAGAGGGGTGGGTAGAATATTTGTGGTAGTTTGGAGGTAAATTGCTGCGCCCTTGCAGCGGCCGCCGCAACGGGAAAGCTGGTTTCTCCTCTGCCGGGTGTACCTGTGTCTTAGGCTCAAGCATTTCTGGGTTTGAAATACTCTCCTCTGAAGGGCGGGTCTCTGCAGGGCGGGTCCTTGTAGGCTGGGTTTCTGACAAGCTGGGCTGGAGACTGGATTAATCTGTGGGCTGAGACTGGATTAATATGCTGTGGGGAGATCTTACCAGCTGCAGAGTGTGGATTGTGACACAGATCGCTGCCAGCAATAACTTCTGACTTATTATACATCTACTAAGACTTCTATGTTTTCTAGCTTAGACACAGCTCCTCTTTATACCCACTGCACCCAGCGTGGGACAGTTAGAATTTACAGGGACATTATCACCCTGGCTATGTTGAGACTATCTTTAAGATATTAGGAAGGATCATACTAGTTTGCCCTCATGCAAGCGTAGTGTGACCCTTTCAGTATAAGGAGAAGAAGATACTCAGAATCACCCTGCTGCAGATAATAAATAAGAAGGACATTGTGGGATACATGTACATTGTAGATTACATGAAGCCCATGAAATTAAGATATATTACTTTATATCAGCCCTCTCTCTCTCCAGTGTTTTACATAAGAGATAATTTCGAAGTAGGGATTAGTCCTTGGTTTATACCTATAATAGGGTGTGGCATTACCCTTCTACAAGCTGTTTAGGGTTCTTTGTTGACAGGACACTCCCTATCACAGAGGATTACTTTGGTGTATATAAGGGGACTGACTTGAGGCCCCTTCCCTTTTTCCTGCTCCTTCTTTTGGGTAGAACTCCTCTCAGGTGAGATCCTCTCTCTTTGGTGGAGACTTGGGCTCTTTTGTATGGTATAAGTTCTGACCAGAGCTAGAGTTCTTTCATTATATTGGTTTGCGGTGTTAGAGCTTTTGCACTATGGAAAGCCTTTTGGAACTGCACTGAACTTGTCAGTTTTCATCTGTTCCCCGGAGGCCTTGGAGGTAGAAGAGAACTTCTGTCCTGATACTGTTGGGGACCCCAGCAGCATCCCCGACACCCCCCACCAGGTGTGTGTGACCCCTGCACAGCCAGCGGAACTACCCATCCACATCCCAAAACTCAAAACCGCCACACTCTAGTGCGCCTGCACAAACTACTTACTATGTGTCCTATATGAGGTACCAGTGAGCATTTGTTCTACACTCTTTGCCACCCACCCAAACTCTGCAAACAACCCAGACACCTACTACCTACACTATCTAGCCACCCAAGAACACACATTTGCAACCTACAACAGTCGTTATGGTAAAGCAATGCAGAATTCCATCAAGCTCAGTGAGTGAAGTCACTAGCCCAGATGAGCCAAGCAATAATGATGAGCTATATAACCTCTCTGATAAGGAATTTCAGAAGGAATTGATAAGGATGCTTAAAGAACTCAAAGAAGCAATGGAATACAAAATCAATAAAATACAAGAGGACATGAGAGAAGAAATCAGGAAAATGCAGGCCAAAATACAAACAGAAATGACAGATATTAAAAATGTGGTAAGTGAAATGAAAAACACACTGGAAGGCCTCCATAGAAGAATAACAACTGCTGAAGAAAGAATTAGTGATCTCTAAGACGAGGTACAAAGTTTCTCTAGACAACAGCAGAAGATGGAAAAAAGACTCACAATTAATGAACAGACTACAAAAGATAATCGGGATGATTATCTTTGCCTATAAATTTGCCTATAAATGGATGGACATGGAGAAGATTATGTTGGAGTGAAATTAGTCAGAAGGCGGAGACAGATACAGAATGACTGCATTTATTTGAAGTTCCCCGAACTAAAGAACGCTTGCTCCCAGATTCAGGGAGGCCCATAGGGTTCCAGCTAAAAGAAACCCTAATAAGAATACTCCAAGACACATCCTAATTAGAATGACAAAAACTATAGATAGAGATAGAATACTAAAAGCAGCAAGATCAAAGAAGGAAATCACATACAAAGGAGCATCCCTAAGACTTATAGCAGACTTCTCAGATGTAACAGTAAAAGCCTGAAAACAATGCGGGGATATTGTGAAAAGACTCAATGAAGAATTCACCAAGAATTCTTTACCTGGCTAGACTCACATTCAGATATGAAGGAAAGATACACAACATCATGGATAAGCAGCAACTCAAAAACTTCATAGACTCAAAACCAAGTTTAAAAGGACTGAAGGGCAATAGCCAGAATCTGGAAGCAACCAGAGTGCCCAAAAAATCCATGACTGGATAAAGAAGCTTTGGTACATCTACACAATGGAATACTATGCAGCTGTTAGGAAAAATGAAGTTATAAAATTTGCCTATAAATGGATGGACATGGAGAAGATCATGTTGAGTGAAATTAGCCAGAAGGAGAGAGACAGATACAGAATGACTGCATTTATTTGCATGGCATAAATATATATGTACATATTATGATACCAATATCAAGTGAAACATATATCAGGAGGTCTTGTCAAAGGTGGAAATTATCACAAACGTGTGGGAGTCAGAGGCTAGGTAAGATAGAAAATGGAATAGTGTGCTAACAATTGTCGAAGGTACTAATGCCAACCTAGAACTGAGCATTAAATACAGGCAAAAAGATACACATGACAACCCTTTAATGTATGTCCTGTAATCCATAGTCTGGAAGGGAAGGAAAAGAGAAGAGAGAGAGAAAGGGAAAGAAATAAAGAACCTGCCATGGAGGGGGGGGCTGGGGGGAGGGGAGGGAACCGGGGACGTTGGTGGTGGGAGATGGGCACTGGTGGAGGGATGGGTGCTGGAACACTGTATGACCAAAACCCAAATATGAGCGCTTTTTAATTGTATATCTCCGGTGGTAATTGTAAAAATACTTAAAAAAGATATCAGGGGGTTGTGAAGCTTTTATTTCATAATAAACTCACTTGCATATGGACCCTTAAACTTAGACATTTATCATCTCTAAATAAGTAATGCATATAGTCACAGGGATACCTGATGAGACTTTATCCATTAGAGCACTTAATATTACTCACCTGCCTTCCCTTTGTTTCTATTGTTGTTGCAGGGACTCAGGGCTACACCTACTAGGTTGTGCAGCTTGTGGGGTGTTGCGGGACTCCTAAGGGCCGCTGCATCTGCTCTGGATTGCCTCCCCAAATCACTCCGTAGATAAGGGGTAGTCTAAATGTGGCAGTTTATCCGACCATGTATGCTGTACTAGCTGGTATAAATATTCTCCCATGCTATCACAATCATCGTGGGATAGCTAGATCTTACCAGCATATTAGCCTGGCCGTAGGACACCTAAGTAATTAGACCAGAGAGAAATGCTGTTTGCTTCCAAGCAAACAAGCATGGCTCCCTGATATACTCAAAGGCAACTAAAATATAAAACTACAATGAAGTTTAGGAGACTTGTGAAGGCTTGGAGAAATATTTAACTGGCATTGGTGTTGGTCAAGGACATGCCATCTCAGAAACCCCCTTCTCTACACTTCAAAAGCATTCCTAAGCAGATTTCGGCTCAAAACATTAGCACAGTAAAGGCCCTAGGTGAGGTGCAGGGAGGGATTACCTAAGGGCATTGGACCCTCCCTGCTTTCCCATAACAGTGGGGGGAAGGTCTGAGTTACAGGGATATAAACTAGCGGTTCCCGCTCTCGGCCCCCTTCTTCTTCCTTGTGGGATCTCTCTCCCTTGTGGCGTGCTTTCCCTTTGGAAGCTTTACGTGGTGGTCGCCATCTTGGCTCACGTGGCTGGGGTTCTAGCCTGGAATCCTAAGCTCGGGTTTTTCCTTTTGCTGATTTGTATGCCTGACCTGTGATAAGTAAAGCCTTTTTAAAACTGCCGGATTCCTGAGTTTTCATCCGTTCCTCGCCGGCTTCGGAGGTAGAAGGGAACTGGCTCCCGGCACTGTCGGGGACCCGGCGGGCGCCCGACAGTGGGGATGGCACAATTTAGGTGCAGTACAGTATGCCACCCACACAGTAGAGCCTGGCAAGCTACCCATGTCATATTTGATATGCCAAATACCAGTAACAATTATATACCTCATTCCCATGACCTGATGAAATGGTTTGAGGCTCTTTATATTCCTGGAGCAAGCAGATGCCCTTGGGCTCTACTAGCATGAGACAGGACATATGGAGATGTTACTGGTGCCCGCTCAAGCAAATCGATGATGAACGGGAAGACAGTGATACAGTGACAGTGATACTTACACATATGCTCATCGGCATCACACTCTATAGTGACCGGTGCTCTTGAATATTCTTGTTGTGGTGCCCACCAGGGATCATACTCTTGGTCATGGTGCTCGCACTTACTTTAATGGCAGTACTTGCCAGGGAGCACACTTCCGAAGGAGTGCTCAAACACAACTAGCTGTGCACTGAGATCACACACTCTGCTGTGGAACCACAGGACCCAAAGAGCAGCAATGCAGGCACCATGCTCAGCACAGCTGGATTCATGTTTATAAGCACTCCTGGATTCATGTTTATAAGGCAGAAAGCATCTTGGACCTCTGGCAAATGACTTTAAATCAGACTTCTACTACAGATTATGAGGCATAAACATTTCTCTGTAATCACATAATTATCCCATACTGTAGTTTTATTGCACTGTACTTTCCACCCCCAAAAAGGGAAATAATCCAAGAGAACATTAAAATATGCCTTCCTTAAGTTCTTCTTTTTCCTACTTTGAATTTTGTCTATGTTTTCTTTTATACTAACATCTTCAGAAATACACTGAAGGTAGTACATTACTTTGACCAGTGAAAAACTTTGGAATAGCAATCCAAAGAGACTTTTAACACAGGAAAACGTCAACATTCTGGGAAAGCGTAAGCTCAGGTGTCACCTCCTCTGAGAAGCCTCCTCGATACTTTATACCCTTCATCTTTGACCCCTCTGTATTCTGTTTGTGACTCTGCCCTTTAAGACATTAAACCTGTTATTATAGATGAGTGGTATTTACATGTCTACACTCCCAACCAGGTTGCTCAAAGTGATTGTTAGGATGTCTGCCTCTCTGATGGCAACCAGCACGTGATCTGGACAGACAGGCACACAATCTCTGATGAACTGAATTGAGGATGTGGGCGAAGTACCAAATAGTTACAAGGGTAGGGAAGCACAGATGAGAAAAAGTTGTCCAGAGATTAGATCCCATCCTCCATTCAATCAGGCATGAGCTTTGTAATACTATGCAGATGGGCTCTTGCAGTAAGAATAAATGAAAGGATTGAGCTCCAAAGAAATATATGATGGTGCCCACCACATTATGACTCTATAGACTCAAAATCATTGTGGGCTTTATCATAGTCTAAAATCAATGGACCAGATGGATTTTGGAACTTAAAATTATGTGGTGATCAGCAAAGTAATACCGTATATGAATTCATTGCAACCTTCACCAAAGGATAAGATAGAACTCCACAATTGGCACTTTAGAATTTCTGCAGAGAATCACATGTATTCACAGGATGTGAAGTAAAGAAGATATAAGTAGCTTTGTTTGGTTTGGATCCGGTTTGGCTGACAAATGATTTCCAAAATCCTTTTAAGGTTTAAGAGTTTAAGAATTGTAGAGCAACGATCGCTGGACCTGTGATGTCCAAAACACAAAGAATTTCAGTTTACTGTGGAGGTTAATAATAATACAGTTGTTTTTTAGTCCTTATTGCCAAAATACTTTCAGCTTTATTTATAATAAGTGATGAAATTTAAGATGTACCACTATTTGTAAAACACAAGGACCTTTTGTTTGAAGATTACTTTGGTACTGTAAAAAGCCATCATTAATCAAATCTTAATATACAAACTAGGTCCAAATAAGGATAACTTTCATGAAAAGGTATGTCCTTTTCCAGGCAGATACCAGAGAAGCATTAAAAGACAATGGTTTGAAGGCTTAGATCCTATAATGGCAGATACTGCAGAATAAAAATATCTTCTCACCTGCTAGAGCTGTGAAGAGTCCTCCAGGTCACCAGATCACCAGAGGAAAGCTGTGTGATAACACAACTGGCTGAGATATCACACAAGCACACTCATATACATATACTCATAATATACACTCACATGCATATGCTCACACATCATTTATACATTCTCACACTCATACATACTCACATACACACAATACTGACATATACATTCACATAAACACACATACATACACATTCATAACTCACATTTACAAGTACTTTGCCATAAACACTAATTTGGAAGAAAAAATTCGAGTGCTTTAATAAAGTATTCCCAACAATCCTATTGCAAACACACAGCACCCCCAAAAAACTGTATTTTTTTCAGCTATCTCCACCAGGAGGACTGGCAGAATGTTGGCATCCATAGCACTGCTGGCAGCCAGCACCAGGGAGTGTTGCCCAAAGCATGCCCAAAAGATAGAAGAGTTTTCTGGAGTTTTCTAAAACATCTCAAACTCCTTTCACTCCTCTCAAACTAGATTCTTCCAAGTTCAGGCATGGAGAGCCAGGCTAATTAGTAAAACTTCTTTAGAAAAAGGCCAAATCTCTGAAATGTGACTTTTCAGTGATCTCAAGGGAATGAATATGGGTGACTAGGGTTCAGAAGAAAATATAGCAATCACAGTCTCCTTCCTTTAGGAAACTGCAAGTATCTGAATCAGCCCTAAGTGAAGCTGTGGGAAATCTTTGAAAAACAACACTTTCTTGTATGATTTCTAAAGAGATTTGAATCCACCTATACTTGATAACTATAAACCAAAGACAAGACAATAAATACTAGATTTTCTATCTCCTAGGCCTAAGTATACAGAAAATGAAGAATCTAGATCTGTGCAGAAACTCATCAATACTTGTTAACTGGATTCCATTTCAAATGACCTTTGAACTAGCGTTTGGGATAATCTCACTCTTAAGTCCTAAAAGCAAAGTTCTCAGGGTTGATTTGGATGGGAAAGAGACTGTAGAAAGCTTGGTTCTGCATGGAAACCTGCTCAACTTCTAGTGTGAGACCTCAGGATGCTCACCCAAAAGAAAGCGCACAGCAAGTACTTGAGTGGACGCACTGGCCATCATCACAGGCAAAAGTCCAGGCAGCCCTTCCACTGCAGACCAGAGTTTCCACAGCAGGGAACTAGGTGTCATTGTTGGGGCTAACAGGAACTTGTCTTCAAAGGGTCAGAACCAGGGTCTTGTCCTTTCAGCAGAACTTTTAGAGGTCTTTGAGCTAAGAACTAGCAGAAATCAACATGTCTTTGGCTTTCAAAACTTCTGGAATGAGGGACTCAGCTTCCAAGTTCAAGCAAGGTAAAATGCAAAATAAAACAAAACAAAAAGCCCCAATGAGCAGCCCAGAACTGTCTGGCTATGCAGGCATCTTGGGGTGCAGACCCATAAGGAACTCAGGAGGCTCTCCAGCAGCCTCCCTTTCCAGAGACTTGTTTTCTTTCAGAACTCCCTAAACCCTGGGTGGTAGCAATCTGCCAGCGGTTACAGTTGTTGATCTTATAACTGAAATTTAAAAGGGGCTTGCAGCTGTGAGAGACAGATTTAACAGGGTGTCTCTGTTCCAATAGTGCATGCGGCTGTGACTTTGTAATTGTGCGGTGTATTTACAGGAGTCACAAAGTAGGGGTAAGGAAGGAAGCAAATAAAGAACCCCTTGGAACTATGTGTAAGGTTTTCCACCCCCAGCCCCTACTCCTTAGGGCAGGAAGAAATTGTTGGCCACAGTCTAAACTAATGCCGCTTAACCAGTTGTTCTGTGGTTTGGAGAGTAGGCCAAAGTAAACAACATTATCATCTGTTTTGGGCCAATGTGACCAATTGGATTTTGAAGATGATCTTTTATTATTTCGGGCCTGCACCATAATGATTCTCCAGTTGCATGTTTTGTGAAACGATCACCACAAGTCTAGTCTATCTCTGCAGTAGACACCATGCAATATCCTTTGTTATTATTGGGGCCTTTATGGCCTCCTTCCTATCTCCACTGGAGACTTTTGCCTCCAATTAAAACTGTCCTCTGCCCAATACTCTTTCCTTTAATTTTCCCAATATTTGCCATTACCTATGCCATGTCCTCAGCTTCCTTTTATTTGTATTTTTAAGGGAACTCCTTGCTGGACTTTTTACTCCTAAGCTTTCTCTCCCTCTTTGTATAGATTTATAGTTAAATGGGGGAAGGGGTTTGGGCTCCACTAATAGGCAAAACTGGTGACTTTGCCAACAGATCTCATCTTGTTTCTTGCTTTCTGGGTTTTATTCAATCCTGCTCTTTTAATAGCTACCTTTCTTTGGCTTGCTTTAGCGGCAGTTTCCTTTTTCCCTCGATGAGGGTTAAGGTTAGAGGTCGATGAGGGGAAAAACATTTAAAATGAGAACATTTTAAATGTTCTCATTTTAAAACTGGATAGCCACAGACAGAAAATAAAATCAAAGTGTCAATTTTGATCTCCTTACTTCCTATGACCATTATTTCAGAGATAAGGGAATTTATTTGAACCTGAGGAATAACTTTATTTATTCCTGCTCCCTTATGGTCAGAATGAATCCCTTTCTAAGTTTTAAACTGTAACCTTACAGGGTGTGGCTAGAGGGGTGCCTTCACAAAGTGTGTGAGCTCCGGATACACAGCTGTATGTCTTTGAGCAAGTCATGTCACATCTCCTTATCCTCATTTCTGTAGTAAAAAAGCCAACAGTGCATCGCTTAAAGTGCCAGTGAGGACTGAAGAACAAGACCAGGGAGTGGAAGGTATTGAATGATGGCAGATCCATGACCATGGAGAAGAGAAAGGCAAGGAAAGAGAAAGGGGGGGGGAGTGTAAATGAGGAAACGAACTAGGGATCATCTAAGGCATTGATCAAGGGTCTTGGACATTTAGAGATGGGGTTACTATGTATTTCAAAACTGTCAGGGTCTGAGAGGCGGACAAAAAAAATCTGTAAGTATTGACACTACTGTAAACATGTGACCGAAACTCTAAGTTTACTGAAGTTGGAGAGAAGGTGGGAACCTTGGGCATCTACAGAGGGACATTGATACTGATGGTGTGTTTGGAGTTGGAATGAAAATTCCTAAACTCCTATTAGTAAAAGGTTTGTAAATCATGGAGCCTAAATATTTTTAAATGGGGTGGGGTCTCTGGAGATATACTTGCTTGCACTCAGCTCACCTAGATTCAATTCCCAATATCCCATATGACCCCTTGAGCTGCCAGGAATAATCCCTCTGCACAAGCCAGGAGTAGGCCCTGAACACTGCCGGATGTGGCTCAAAAAAATCAAAATAAAGGACAAAAAATGTAAAAACAAACAAACAAACAGATTAATGAAATGCCAGACATGAAACCCAAAATATTATCATATTATCATTGGAACATTAATACAGAAAGCTGCACTCTGCTGCGTAGACTTAGTTTTCATGTGTTAAATAAAGAGGACTTCGCTAATCTAAGTATATTTGGCAAACTGTTGTCTCAAATCGCAAAGAGCTTTCCTCTACGAATATAAGAAAATGTGCCTTTAGACCTCAAAAGAAACAGTGACCAAGATACAAAGACAGTTCACAGAATTGGAAAGAATATTCACCCAATACCCATCTGATGAGATATCATCTCACACCACAGAGACTGGCACATATCCAAAAGGGCAAGGACAACAAATGCAGACGTGGATGTGGGGAAAAAGGGACTCTCATTCATCGTTGGTGGGAATGTCGACTGGTATATAACCTTTTTGGAAAACAATATGGACATTCCTCCAAAGACTAGAAATTGAGTTCCGTTCGATCCAGCCATACCACTCCTGGGAATATACCCTGGGAAGCCAAAAACACACAACAGAAACACCATCTGCACTTTTATTTTCATAGCAGCACTATTCACAATAACCAGAGTCTGGAAACAACCAGAGTGCCGAGATTGATGACTGGATAAAGACACTTTGGTATATCTACACAATGGAATACTATGCAGCTGTTAGGAAAAATGAAGCTATGAAATTTGCATATAAATGGATGGACATGGAGAGGATCATGCTGACTGAAATTAGCCGGAGGAAAAAGAAAGATACAGAATGTCTGCATTTATTTGAAATGAAACCAATATCCAAGGTCAGGCAAAACATGCATTAGGAGGTCTTGTCAAATGTGGAATCTACCACAAACTTGTGGGAGTCAGAGATTAGGTAAGACAGAAGGGAACAGTGTGCTAATAATTGTCAAAAGTGATAATACCAGCCAAGAACTGAGCATTGAATACAGGCAAAAGATACACACAATAACCTCTAAAGTGATTGTAATCCACAGTGTGTAAGAAGAGAGAGAAAGAGAGAGAGAGAGAGAGAGAGAGAGAGAGGAGATAAAGAACCTGCCATAGAGGCAGTCTAAGGAGGGGGAGGGAATTGGGGACATGGTGGTGGGAAATGGGCACAAGTGGAGGGATTGATTCTCAAACACTGTAAAACCGAAACCCAAACATATGCTTCTTTGTATTTGTATATCTCACAATGGTATAATGTCGGGGAACCACTGGGGTCCCTGACAGTTTCAGGACTGAAGTTCTCTTCTACCTCCAAGGCCGCCGGGGAACAGATGAAAACTCATGAGTCCAGCACAGTTCCGAATAGGCTTTTAATAGTACAAAAGCTCTACCACCTCAGTCCAATATAATGATAGAACTCTAGCTCTGGTCAGAACTTAGACCATACACAAGAGCCCAAGTCTCCCACCGAAAGAGAGAGAGGCTCTCACCCGAGAGGAGTCCTACCCAAAAGAAGGGGAAGAAAAAAGAGGCGAGTGCCTCAAGTCAGTCACCTTATATACACCAAAGTAATCCTCTCTGTTGACAGGGAGGGTCCTGTCAACCAAGAACCCTAAAATGAGTGTAGAAAGGTGGTGCCACACCCTATTACAGGTATAAACAAAGGAGTATGCCAAGAACTAATCCCTTCTCTGAGATGATCTCTTATGTAAAACACTGGAGAGTGGGCTGGTATAAAGTAATATATCTTAATTTCATGGACTTCATGTAATCTAGATGGTACCCACAAGGTCCTTCTTATTTATTATCTGCACCAGGGTGACTCTGAGTATCTTGTTCACCACTGAAAGGTTCACACTCGCTTGCTTGAGAGCAAACTAGTATGATCCTTCCTATAGCCTTCCTCTTCTGGTAAATTCTAACTGTCCCATGCTGGGTGCAGTGGGTATAAAGAGGAGCTGTGCCCAATCTAGAAAACATAGAAATCTTAGTATCACTGTCTTCCCTTAGATCATCAATATGCTGGAGCAGGCACCAGCAACATCTCAATATGTCCTGTCACATAGGAGATAGCCCAAGGGCATCTACCCACACCAGGAACATAAAGAGCCTCAAACTATTCCATAAAGTCATGGGAATGAGGTCTATAATTATTCTGGCATTTGGAATGTCAAATACAACACAGGTAGCATGCCAGACTCTGACGTGCAGGTGAGATTCTCTTGTAGTCACCTCGAAACTCAAGCATTTATTGATAACCTTAGTAGATATATAATAAGTCAGAAGTTATTCAGAGTCAAGGTGAGTTCTGTAACTGCCACACCCTCTATCAGTGTTTACATAGAAGAGAAGTCTCATTAGAATGAACCTTGGCTTAAGAACATGTAAGTAGATTAAGCTGTAAGTGGGTAAAACAGTAAAAATCCCAAGCTAGCTAAACCTGTTATCCAACAGTATAATAAAATTTTTTAAAATGTGCCTTATGGAAGTACTTCCCAAGGTCTAGAGATAAGAGAAAAGCTGCTGGGATGAATTAAGTCAGTCCCCACTCAAAGCTTTAAGTCACTTCTCCTCAGTCCAAAGTACCACCGGCTGATGAAAGGTCCTGTTCTCCTCCACACAAAAGAGAAGTATTCAGGAATCCTGGTCCTGGTCAAAGAAGCCATCTTTCTTCCTCCCCACCCTTCAATCCCACCCTCTCACTTAATTTTTTTTGGAGGGTGCACTCCTGGTGATTCTCAGGAGCTCCCCCTCGTTCTACACTCAGGAGTTTCTCCTAGTGATCCCTGGGAAACCTTATAGAATGCCAGGGATTGAATCTGGAGTTGGCTGTGTGCAAGGCAAGCACCTTTATTCTGCTGTGCTATTCTCAGGCCCCCACAAGCCTAATTGTTTAAAACAAAAGCCTCCTTGCTCTCAGAAGGGACAAGAGTGTGACACTATTCTTGAGTGCTGTTGCTGCTGGGTAAATAAGCAAGGACTAATTCTTTTAGTTCAGTTAAATTGCCTCCAGTTAAATTCCTGCATGTGAAGAGAATTTCACCCCTATTCTTGCAGGGCTTCTGTGACACCAATCTCCTTCAATACAGAAACCAAATTCAGGCAAAATTAGAAATGAAGGGCTTTCCTGCAGCTCTCGAGTTGAAAGGAGACAAGTCATTGACTGAGAGAGGAAAGGGGGATGGAAGGACAGGAGAAAAGACTGCCAAGAAGGCCTCAGCCACTAAGGTGAGTGCCTGACCCTGTGAGGTTGCCTTGTCTATATAATTTGCTGCACGTTGCATCATACAGAATATGCCAACCTTTTCCGCCTGCTCAAAAAAAAGGTGATGCTAATTAGATCAGGCAAATAGCTGCTGTTGTTGATTCATTTGATGATGATTATACCAAGGCAATGTGTTATTACCCAGCAAGTCAGAGATTTGCCTATTAAATGCTCTGGGGTGGCTGCCAGATTTCAAAGTCAGAAGTAGAATTTGAGGAAAGGCGAGCTGCTAGGTCACGACCAGAGCCTTCATCTGAGGACAAGGAACACTATATTGACATTTAAGAATGCTATCCCTTCTGGTCAGTGTGCACCACTACCATTCCAGGGCCAATAAATACCAATGGTGATCTGTACTATGTGAAAAATACAATGCCATAGATTATTCAAAAATAAATATGAAAAGTTATTTTTCCACATTCTAGTGGAAGATGCTGAGTAGAATAATAATGAATAATGTTGAAAATTATATAACTGAAATCATTCTGTAAAAATACATACATCACAATGTCAAGTTTTTCACCTACTAGTTGTTTACATAGTACATCAGAAACACAAAGAATGTACTATGGAAACACTAAGAACGGAAAGCTTCATTTTGCAAACCATATACACAGGAACTAAGATTGGGGAAAGTTTTTGGAAAGCAAATTCCATAGAATTTCTTGGAAAAATATGAGTCAAGTTTTCAATATCAGCAAAGCAAAGCTAAAGCCCCAGGTCAGAAGCAGTCAGACTATATTGGGTCATGATGCTTGGAAAAATCATCCATGTCCTTCGAAATGTAACAAAACTATAGAGGATCCAAACTGGAACATGAAGAATTTGGACCTTTTTGATACTGAAACAAATAATTGATGATGCAGAAACTGTTTCTCAGGATCGAATAGATATTAAGAAATTTCAGTGCACATAAAAGTGGGCACAAGTAGGTCAACTTTACGCCATGATTGAGGTCAAGATAAAAATATATCTATCACTACTATCACTATCTTCCCGTAAATCATCTATTTGCTAGAGCAGGCACCAGTAATATCTCCATATGTCCTGTCTCATGCTAGTAGAACCCAAAGACATCCATTTGCTCCAGGAACATAGAGAGCCTCAAACCATTATATTAGGTCATGGGAATGACCTAATATAAATGTTACTGGTATTTGGCATATCAAATACTACACGAGCAGCTTGCCAGGCTTGCCGTGCAGGTGGCATACTGTTGTAGTCACCTCTAAATAAAGAATTTATAGATGAACTGCGTGGCCACTAGCGGCCGCGAGAGCCGGTCTGTGATAGTCTGATCTGCTGGGTTGAGTTGTGACGAGAGGGAAGTCTGGATGTGGAAAATGGTGGGCCCCATGGAGTAGGGGAGGGTGGTCTGGCTTGTTGTGAGGCTCTGCTGGGGTGGCAGGCCAGGGCTAGAACCCACCATGCCTCCCGGGCGCCTCACGAGCAGCTGGGCACAGGGAGAGCAAGTAGCAGCTCTGCCCCCATGTCTGAGAGTCTCTGGTTCAGCATACCTGGGCCAGATTGAAAAAAACTGCTGCAGGGTGGCTGTCGATGATCTGGGCTGTGATAGTCTGGTCTGCTGGGTGGAGTTGTGATGAGAGAGAAGTCCAGATGTGGAAAATGGCAAGCTCCATGGAGTAGGGGAGGGTGGTCTGGCTTGTTGTGAGGCTCTGCTGGGGTGGCAGGCCAGGGCTAGAACCCGCCATGCCTCCCGGGCGCCTCACGAGCAGCTGGGCACAGGGAGAGCAAGGGAGCAGCTCTGCCCCATGTCTGAGAGTCTCTGGTTCAGCATACCTGGGCCGGATTGAAAAGAAACTGCTGCAGGGGTGGCTGTCAATGATCCAGGCTGTGATAGTCTGGTCTGCTGGGCTGGATTGAAAAGAAACTGCTGCCTTCTCGGCCTTTTGGCTAAGATCAATTGTATAAACTATATTAAATATTTTATATTAATTAATATATTATATTAATTAATATATTATATTAATTAATATTATATTAATATATTAAGATCAAGTGTGTAAAATATATTAAAATACCTTTAATTCATTTCAGGGGTTATGTTTCCAGAGGCAGTTTCCAGATGTAAATTGAGCCATTATAATCTGGATTCATCAGAGGGATTTTATTACCCCCAAATAAAGTTTATATTTTGTCTTTTTTTTCCTTTCTCTCTCCTTGTGAAATGGTTAATGTGCTGAAGCGCAGGACCAAGATCACCTCCAAATAGTTAAGGACAAGATTGGCCACTTCATGCGTTATTTCATTCCTGATAGGAGACTATATAGGCATTGCTTCTGTTGATCATCAGAATGAAGGAGAAGGGATAGGGAAGTGATGAAGGAGCCTAGATTCTGTCTCCTTGTTCTCACTACAGAATGAGGAGATGGGACTAGATTAGCTCCCGTTATCTTTCACTTCAAATAACCCATGGCATTAAAGAAGAAATAAGTGTAGTGGAGAGTGTCACAGGCACTGTTTATCAGTTCCATAAATTTTAACACTATTATAAAAACTATAATAAAATTCTTAATAAAAAATCAAAGTTAAAGGAAGAAGAAAAACTGTGTATCCTGGGCAACATAAAAGCATACACCAAGAATGCCAAATGATTGGTTGTGTAAAGTCTGACTTACTAAGTTCACAACTTGTTCTAACACAATTGGAGCAATGGCTCAGCTTAGATCAGGAGGACAGAAGGCCAGAGAAAGATGACCTGGAGTCAGCAATGGCTTTATCTTCAAACTACCAATTACCTTCTCTTCTCCCCAGTGCTCAACCTATAAATAAATGGCAGTTTGGCAGTCGAAATGGAATGCAGTCATATTCCTTTTTCTGCCTCTCCTAATTGTGACCTATAAAATAAATTAATTTTGTCTTTATAGATGGGTTGAAGTAACCAATATGGTCTAACCTGCAACCTAGAGTCCTAGTAAAATGTAAAGATCATTTGAGATCCAAAGGTTCTCTACAGTACTTTCCTATCTTTTAAAAGTGACTTCTAGGGACTGAAGAGATGGTATAGCAGGTGAGTGCTGGTAACCCAAATGATTGCCTGAGTCCCACTAATAGGACCCGAATAATACTTGAGCAAAGATCCAGGAGCAAGTCCTGAGAACAACAGGTGTGGCCCAAAATCTGAATTTTTTTAAATAAAAGTGACTTATATAGTGCAAGAGGAGCGCTTTGGGATGGGGGGGTTTAAGGCACCTGTCTTGTATATTACCAACACAGGCTTGATCCCCATGGTACGCTGTCTATCACCAAAAGGTTGTCTGAACCTTTTGAGCACCATTTAGAAGAACTCTTCCAAAATAACTTCTAGCTTTATAAAGCTGAAGTCTGTAAAATCCTATCTAAAGAATCTTATCTCAATATCAGGTTCCTGCTTGCTGTTTTTTAAAAAAATTCAGAGTTCATGAAAAATATAATAATTCAATTCTTAAAAAGGGTAATTTCATGCCCAGAAATTAATCCAGCTCCTAGAGATTCAAGAAGACAGAATCAACTTCCCTTCTAAGATAAGTTCATTTACAAAAAGTGTCTGAGTAGTGAGAAGAGGGTAAATACTACAAGGAGAAGTTTGTGTCAGGTAATACCTCATAAAGTATGTTTAATGAGGAGATACTGTGAAACATTACTAATGTGCTTTTTCTCTGTAGCCTCTCAGAATCTTCTCTCCAATCAACTTGTGAAATCCTCCTACCCAAGGGGCAAACAGGATTTGTAGAGAATAAATATAAAAAAGAAAGAAAAATATTCAACACCTGACATTGCTTATGGGAATATGTAGCTGATCGCATAACCCTACTGGTTACCTTACTACCTCAAAAAGGAGTTTCTTCATTCCTTTATTTATTTTTAATGTCAACAGAACCAAGCCAGGAGTGTGAAGTCACAGCATCACTGCAAAGCAAAACAAACATTCCTTCTGAGGATGCAGCTAGTTAGGATGCTCACCAGCTGTTCTATGGCAGGATAGAGAGAAACACATCACTTCTCACCTGATTGGGGGCGACGGTGGTGTCTGGGGAAGCATCCGGAGAAGTGGGCTAAGAGATAGTTCAAATACAATACATATTGTCTTGTATAAAACAGATCCACGTTGATTCTGGGCACCCCAGTACTGCCAATAGTGATCCTGGAACAGACCAGGTATGGCACGAAATAAGATTTTTAAGAAGTGAGGGAGGGGCCAAAGTGCTAGTTCAGCAGATTGGGCATTTGTCTTGCACATACCCAACATGGATTCAATCCCCAGCATCCCATATGGCCATCTCTAATCCAGCCAGAAATGATCCTTGAATGCAGAACCAGGAGTAATTCCTGAGCACTGCCAGATGTGACCCAAACACACACACACACACACACACACACACACACACACTCTCACACACACACACACACACACACCACTCACTCACTCATTCACTCACCTCACTCACATACACACACACAGTGGGGGAAAGGACAGAAGATGAGGAGGTCTCGAAATGGAGATGAGAGTGGCACGTCCCCCTCACAGACACACAGGTCTCCAGTTCAGGCACCCACAGATGTTCCTGGCACTGATACATAGCCTGAACTGGTCTGGTGTTCACATCTCTCAAGTCCCTGGACTCCTGTAGGCACAGAAACATCTGGTATTTCCAGCCTGGGCCTTGTGGAAGATGCAGGAGATTATTGTGGCTGGGTCTGGGGTGTCAGCCAGTACACGCTCTTCAGGAGCCACCTCCACTTCATCCAGGACCCCATCAGGGGAAGAGGGTGTCTGTCGACACCCAAGAGATCAGATTACATTTCACACGTACAACAAATGATGCTGCATGGAACATTGGGGACATGCTAGAAGGTCATTTGTTGTTTATCTGAAATTTGAAGTTAAGCCCATACCCTGTGTTTTTATTAGACAAATCCACACCTCTCTTTCCCTAGGCCTGCCTGACCAAGCAGTAGAGAATCCAGAGGCAAGTTTGAAGCTGGATAGTGAGCGGAGCAAGCGGGAATGCCCACAGGCTCCGCCTGACCATGGGCATAGCCACTGACCCAGTGGCAGCATCCACATGCACAGCAGCACACGCCAGCTCTGTGCTCACAGTCGGGCGAAGCATGACTGAAGGTAGAGCATGGAAGGCTAAGGCCCCACACAGGATCCCAGTGTTGGATCATACAAAGCCCACCCAGAATGCACCTGAGAAAGTGAAGGCAGGAAGTAGTGAAAGGACAGTCATTTATTTGCAAATATCTGACTTAGCTTTAATTGGAGTGGAATGAAAATGTATTTTCATTCTGATACCCTGAGCTGGAATTTACCAGAGAAAAGAAATTAGTTGTAGGCCCAAACTTTACAAACACATTTTCCATCCACATCTGGATGTCATAAGAGCTAAGTAGGGATTCCCCACCCTGTCAGGATTTGGCAAGATGCTTAGGGAAGGAGACACTAATCCTCACCAATGAAGCCACGCCCATCTCTCACTTCTCAAGTCATAGCAATCACAAGTACCCATTGTGGACTCACAGAATAACCTCTGTTGGTGTTAGTGGTGATGTGTGAATGACAGCCCTAGCTAGCTTGGGAGCTTTGCTCTTTTACCCACTCACAGCTTAATCTATGCACATGTTCTTAAGCCAGGGTTCATACTAATGAGATCTCTCTTCTATGTAAACACTGATGGAGGGTGTGGCAGTTACAGATGTCACCTCTTCTCTGAATGAGTAACTTATGACTTATTATACATCTACTAAGACTTCTATGTTTTCTAGATTGGGCACAGCTCCTCTTTATACCCAGCGTGGGACAGTTAGAATTTACCAGAAGACTACCACCCTGATTATGTTGAGACTAACATTTAAGATTATAGGAAGGATCATACTAGTTTGCCCTCTAGCAGGTGAGTGTGACCCTTTCAGTATACAGAGAACAAGATACTGAGAATTACCCTGGTACAGATAATAAATAAGAACGACCTTGTAGGTACCATCTAGATTACATGAAGCCCATGAAATTAAGATGTATTATTTTATACCAGCCCACCCTCTATCTCCAGTGTTTTACATAAGAGATCATCTCGGAAGAAGGGATTAGTCCTTGGTGTAATCCTTTTTTATACCTATAATAAGGTGTGGCACCACCCTTCTACTATCACTGTATCACTGCCTTGCTGTTCATCATCGATTTGCTCTAGCAGGCACCAGTAGCATCTCCATATGTCCTGTCTCATGCAAGGAGAGCCCAAGGGCACCTGCTTGGTCCAGGAAGATAAAGAGCCTCAAACCATTCCATCAGGTCATGAGAATGAGGTCTATAATTGTTACTGGTATTTGGCATTTCAAATACGACACGGGTAGCTTGCCAAGCTCTGCCGTCCGAGTAGCATACTCTTGTAGTCATCTCTAAATCCAGCATTAATTGATGAACCCTGTGGCCACTTTCAGCCGAGAGAGCTAGGCTGTGATAGGCTGGTCTGCTGGGTGGAGTTCTGACAAGGGGGAAGTCCGGATGTGGAAAATGGAGACCCTCATGGAGGGGGGGGTCATCTGGCTTGTTGCGAGACTCTGCTGGGGTGGCGGGCCAACCCGCCATCCCTCCTGGATGCCTCATGAGTGGCTGGGCACAGGGAGAGCCAGTAGCAACTCTGCCCCATGTCTGTGAGTCTCTGGATCAGCATACCTGAGCCGGATTTAAAAAAAAGACTGCTGCAGGGTGGATCTTGATGAGCCGGGCTGTGATAGGCTGGTCTGCTGGGTGAAGTTCTGACGAGGGGGAAGTCTGGATGTGGAAAATGGAGGCCCTCATGGAGTGGGGTTCATCTGGCTTGTTGTGAGGCTCTGCTGGGGTGGCGAGCCAGGGCTAGCACCTGCCATCCCTCCCAGGTGCCTCGTGAGCGGCTGGGCACAGGGAGAGCCAGTAGCAGCTCTTCCCCATGTCTGTGAGTCTCTGACTCAGCATACCTGAGCCGGATTTAAAAGAGATTGCTGCAGGGTGGATCTTGATGAGCTTCTACTATTTAGAAGCTTTTTAGGGTTCTTGGTTGATTGGACCCTCCCTGTCAACAGTTAGGATTACTTTTGTGTATATAAGGAAACTTACTTAAGGTACTCTCCCCCCTTTTTTTTTGGTTGAGTTCTCTCTCGGGTGAGATCCTCCCTTTGGTAGGATTCTATCTCTGATGGGATCCTCTTTGGTGGGAGACTTGGGCCCTTATGTATGATCTAAGTTCTGACCAGAGTTAAGGTCTTCCATTATATTGGATTGTGGTGGTAGAGCTTTAGTACTGTCAAAAGCCTTTTGGAACTGCACCGGACTTGTGAGTTTTCATCCGTTCCCGTGGCCTCGGAGGTAGAAGAGAAGTTCTGTCCTGATATTGTTGGGGGCCCCAGTGGCTCCCCAACAGTGGTGCATCTTCCTCAGTATCCTCAAGGTAACCTCTGCAAATAGGTATGGTGCGACTTCAGAACCTCCTACACTGTCAGAGGACCCAAGACCTGGTGGGAGCTATGAGGAGTCTTATGCGCCTGTACCCTGCCAGCACATAGCAACTGGCCTCCATATCCCCCTGTTTAGAAAGGTTCAAGTCTCCCTTCCTTACTCCTAAATAATGAAAGCATACTTAGCATAAGTGAACAAATTAATAGAGAACTGTGGAAAGGGCTAAATAAAAAATTCTTCTATAACAGCCCTCTGGCTGTTTAGAATATTGAAAAATATTTAGAATATTTAGAATATTGAAAATATTTATAATATTGAAAAAAATAGTTGACACCCAGCAAACAAAAACTCAACAGTTAACGGGACTTGAGTCTATCTGTCCAGCTCTGTCTGCCCCTTGAGCCCTGCACTGAGGTGGGTCAGTGAGTCTCTCAGGCTCTGTAGTAACCCTATAGAAATTGGCTCTCCTCATCCAACAAGTGGGTCTGTATAAGAAACTTCAAGAAGGTGTAAAGCTAAGAATGAATTGCAGTGAGCTTCAAAAGTCCCTATTACGGGAAAGAGAGCACAGCAGTTAAGGCACTTGCTTTACATGAGACTGACCCAAGTTAAATCCCCATCTGGTCCCCTGGGCTCTGCCAGGAACATCCTTGAGCACAGCCAGGTGTGCCCCTACCTTCCAACCACCTCCCCTCATGGCTAAAATTTCTACTTTCCCCATTTTCTATTTGTATGATTTGAGATTTGATTTCAAGACCTGAGTACAGTATTGACTTTCCCAATCAAACCGAACTTACTTAAGAGCAGATACCCAAAAAGCTACCAGAATGGAAGGTCAGAGGTGTCAGCAGGAAGAGATGTAGAGTTTGTGGAACCTTTTCCGGGTAATATTGCTACCCCCTCCCCACTCTGGGCTCTGCTCTGCAATTCTGCCCTTCCTCTGTGCTGGCTCTCAGGTGTCTGCTTTTTCCAGGCGAACAATAGGCTCATTAGAGCCCAAGTGAAGAAGTTACTTAATAGGTTCTTAAGTCACCAGCTACTAAAACACAACAGCCATTCGGGGCTGCAGATGAGTGAGAATCACTGATGAAGTTTAAATTAATACACTCACACTCACTGAAGCATGAACTATCAATAGTGACCTTGTTTGCTGCTTCCCAAGCAGGCAAGTATGGTGTTTTGGAACCTTTGAGCAGCAAGCCATGCATTTGAGCTGACTTGGAAAAAAACGCATTTAACTTGATCGAATAGCTCAATTTAATTGTTTCTGGTTTCGAGCTACTATTAGAATAATAGTTAAAAGATTTAGACTATTAAATTTTTTTAATATTTTACTATACTACCGTGAGATATACAATTACAAAGATGTTCATAAGATGTTCATATTTGGGTTTCAGTCATACAGTGTTCCAACACCCATCCAGTGCTCATTTCCCACCACCAATGTCCCCGATTCCCTTCCTCCTCCCCTAACCTGCCTCTATAGCAGGTTCTTTATTTCTTTCTCTTTCTCTCTATCTCTTTCTCTTTTCTTCCCTTCCACATTGCGGATTACAATACATACATTAAGAGGTTGTCATGTGTATCTTTTTGAATGTATTCAATGCTCAGTTCTAGGTTGGTATTAGCTCTTTCGACAATTGTTAGGACACTGTTCCATTCTCTCTCTGTCTTACCTAGCCTCTGACTCCCACACGTTTGTGATAATTTCCACCTTTGACAAGACCTCCTGATCCATGTTTCACCTGACCTAGGATATCGGTATCATAATACGTGTGTATATGTATATATATATATGTGTGTGTGTGTGTGTGGTGTGTGTGTGTGTGTGTGTATGCATCACTATCTTCCCGTTCATCATCTATTTGATCGAGTAGGCACCAGTAATATCTCCATATGCCCTGTCTCATGCTAGTAGCGCCCAAGGACATCTGCTTGCTCCAGGAACATAAAGAGCCTCAGACAATTATATTAGGTCATGGAATGACCTAATATAATTGTTACTGGTATTTGGCATATCAAATATGACACAGGCAGCTTGCCAGGCTTGCCGTGTGGGGTGGCATACTCTTGTAGTCACCTCTAAATACAGCATTTATTTTTTTTCTGAATTTTTAAAAAATTTTTATTATACCACCGTGAGACATACAATTACAAAGGTGTTCATAATTGGTTCTTGGTAGTACAGTATACCAGCACCCATCCCTCCACCAGTGCACAATTTCCACCACCAATGTACCCCACCCCTCCCGCACACCCCCAGGCTATTGATGAACCCTGCGGCCAAAAGTGGCCACACGAACCGGGCTGTGATAGGATCGTCTGCTGCTGAGTGGAGTTCTGACAAGAGGAAAGTCCGATGTGGAGGATGGCGGCCCTCATGGAATGGGGAGGGGTCGTCTGGCTTGATGTGAGGCCCTGCTGGAATGGCGGGCCAGTGCTAGAACCCGCCATCCCTCCTGGGTACCTCGTGAGCGGCTGGACACAGGGAGAGCAAGTAGCAGCTCTGCCCCATGCCTGTAAGTCTCTATCAGCATACCTAGGCCGGATTGAATAAAAACTGCTGCAGGGTGGGTGTTGATGATCCGGGCTGTGATAGGATCGTCTGCTGCTGGGTGGAGTTCTGCCGAGAGGAAAGTCCGATGTGGAAGATGGCAGCCCTCATGGAGTGGGGAGGGGTCATCTGGCTTGTTGTGAGGCCCTGCTGGAATGGCGGGCCAATATATAGATTTATTTGCATGACATATATATGTCATGCAAATAAATGTATTCTATCTGTCTCTCTCTTTCTGGCTAATTTCACTCAACATGATCCTCTCCATGTTCATCCATTTATAGGCAAATTTCATAACTTCATTTTTCCTAACAACTGCATAGTATTCCATTGTGTAGATATACCAAAGCTTCTTTATCCAGTCATCAATTCTCGGGCACTGGTTGTTTCCAGATTCTGGCTATTGTGAATAATGCTGCTATGAACATTAACATGGGGATGGTGTTTCTGCTGTGTGTTTTGTGCTTCCCAGGGTATATTCGCAGGAGTGGTATGGCTGGGTCAAATGGGAGCTCAATTTCTAGTCTTTGGAGGAATGTCCATACTGTTTTCCAGAAACGCTGTACCAGCTGGCATTCCTACCAACAATGGATGAGTGTCCCCTTTTCCCCACATCCACACCAGCACTTGTTGTTCTTGCTCTTTTGGATATGCTCCAGTCTCTGTGGTGTAAAATAATATCTCACTGTTGTTTTGATTTGCATCTCTCTGATGATTAATGATGATGAGCATTTTTTCATGTCTTTTGGCCATTCGAATTTCTTCCTTGTTGAAGTCTCTGTTCATTTCTCCTCCCCATTTTTTGATGGGGTTGGTTGTTTTCTTCTTGTAAAGTCCTACCAGTGACTGATATATCCTGGATATTAACCCCTTATCAGATGGGTCACTATCACTATCTTCCGGTTAATCATCTATTTGCTAGAGCGGGCACCAGTAATATCTCCATATGTCCTGTTTCATGCTAGTAGAATCCAAAGACATCCGCTTGCTCCAGGAACATAAAGAACCTCAAACCATTATATTAGGTCATCGTAATGACCTAATATAAATGTTACTGGTATTTGGCATATCAAATACTACACGAGCAGCTTGCCAGGCTTGCCATGCGGGTGGCATACTGTTGTAGTCACCCCTAAATAAAGCATATATTGATGAACTGCGCGGCCGCTAGCGGCAGCGTGAGCCAAGCTATGATAGTCTGGTCTGCTTGGTGGAGTTGTGACGAGAGGGAAGTCGGATGTGGAAAATGGCGGGCCCCATGGAGTAGGGGAGGGTGGTCTGGCTTGTTGTGAGGCTCTGCTGGGGTGGCAGGCCAGGGCTAGAACCCGCCATGCCTCCCGGTACCTCACGAGCAGCTGGGCACAGGGAGAGCAAGTAGCAGCTCTGCCCCATGTCTGAGAGTCTCAATCAGATGGGTATTGGGTGAATATTCTTTCCCATTCTGTGGACTGACTTTGATTTTGGTCACTGTTTCTTTTGAGGTATTAAACTATTAAATCTTTAACTGTTTAAAGATACAGCCAATATTAATTTCGTCAAGTTTTTTATTTGCTTTGTTTGGGGAGTTGCTTTTGTAGGAGAAGAGGGCTCCCGAGAAGTACCCAAGAGCCTGGGAGTGCTGCCCAAGAATACTCAGCCAACTGGTCCAGTGGTTTAAACAAAGGATACAGTGCTGCCTGCCCCTGTGCTTTCATTAGGTCCACATCAAGTGGTGTTTGGATCCAGGTGGTGCCAGGTATCAAAGCTGGTTTGGACACAACTGCTATAGTGTCTCCCAGCTTCTTCTCTAGTTTTAAACAACCCATTTCTGTCAGAAGGGTCTGTGGCTCAGTCTCTGAAGTATCTTTCTAGAAGGAAAACATAGTTAAAGGCTAGAGGAGATGGTAGCCAAACCCAGAGCACCCAAAGAAATTATAGACAACTGCTTACCAAACCCCAAATCTGCACTTTTACTTGTACCATTTTCTTTCATTCTCACCTAATCTTTGGGAGATGCAGCCACGTAATTTAAGTCTTAAGGAGTTAGAATGAGTCACCCAACACTAAACAAACTAGAATTCAAACCCAGAGTTTAAGTGTCTAGTCCCTACCCTGTCTTGGCTTCAACATGATTTCCTGAGTTTCTAAATCTATGATTTTTCCTAAGAACATATTATAAAGAATAAAAGTTGACTATACAAAAGTAGTACAACTCCTATTTTCTATCATATAAGTGACATTCCATTTGCTCTAGTGTTCAGCTATCTCTATATTCCCAAAGCCCAATCTGAGGAGAGAAACAGGCCTCTGTCCTCATCTCAAACAAATATACCGCCAGAGGAAAGGGGTCCGTATGTCTGGGATATAAAATGGGGCCACATAGTGTGTTCAGGATTTCCTTGATATAATCTTGACCTCACTTTGCAACAGCAGAATATTCTCAGAAAGTGCTTACGTCCTTGGGAGAGTCTTGACCTGGCTTTGCAAAAACATGCTTGAGAATTCCTGCTCCTACTCTCTGAATCAGCTCCCTGCAGGTACCGCACCCCCACCAGAGACCCTATGAAATGCAAGCTCAGATCTTGTTTAGGGCCCAGCTTTTTTACACACAAGCTCACTTGGGTTCACCAACATAATAAAACTGAGTTCTCCCAACTCTCAAAGCATGTTGCTTGGTTTTTCGCTGGCTTGCATGAGTGCAAATTCCATACAAAACCAGCCTCTTCTAGGTAAGACAGAAAATGGAACATTGTGCTAACAATTGTCAAAATTATTAATACCAACCTAGAGCTGAGCATTAAATACAGACAAAAAGATACACATGACAACCCTTTAATGTATGTTCTGTAATCCGCAATCTTGAAGGGACGGAAAAGAGAAAGAGATAGAGAGAAAGGGAAAGAAATAAAGAACCTGCCATGGAGGCAGGCTGGGGAGTGGGGAGGGAACCCGGGACATTGGTGGTGGGAGATGGGCACTGGTGGAGGGATGGGTGCTGGAACACTGTATGACCAAGACCCAAATATGAACATCTTTGTAAATGTATATTTCACGGTGATATAATAAAATACTTATAAAAAATAAAATAAAATGTAAAAAAAAACCAGCCTCTTAATCAACCCCATAGCCAATATCTCCTCTTGTTCACATATATGTTCACATATATGAACTGTCCAGGTTCCTCACTATGGTCATATTTCTTGTTCCAAGGCGTAAAGTTGGCCATGTCTTTCCCTCCTCTAGTCCCCACACCAGATCCAGACTCAACAGAGAACCCAAAGTCCACCATGGCCCAGTGCTAACCTCCTTACAGATTCACTGTTTGCCACTAATGGTACACTTCAGAAATCAGATAACCTCAGGTTTAGAAAACTTCAATAACTTATCGACTAGAATTATCCAGTATCCCTACTCACGTGTAAGGAATTCAGTACGTTCTCCAGGATATGTAAAAGTCATAGTCTGGGAAATGGATGAGGCTTGTGTCATTATCTAAAAGTCTATTTTTCCTTGTATTTTAGTGAAATATGAAGTCAGAAAGTGCCCTGCAGAGGATAACCTAGTCACTTCGGTAACTTATCTTATTCTTGTATTTTATACATTGATATAAATACCCTCTATTCATCACTTCATAGAATAAAAATTTATGATTTCTAAATTAAGTGACTAATTTAATTAAGTATCTTTCTTTTATTCTAAGTCTCCAATTTCCTAATTCAATTTCATTGTAGAAAGATACCTTGAAAGGTGCAGCCACTGCTGCTGTTAAAAGCTTTCATTCATTAGGTGCACAAAAATCTCAGAACGTTCTCAGCACTGCACTTTACTCATTCTCTAACTCACCCAATATTTACTTATACTAACGTATGGCCTAACTTCTACAGAAATAGAGAAAAAAAAATGAAAAAAAGCTTTCCTCTAGTACAAAAAAATGTATATTGAATTTCTTGATTCAATATATGAATCTTAGAGAAGAGATATACAGTGTCCTGTGGAAACACAAAGAAGCAAACTCAAAGCAAGTTTGACAGAAATACAGATGTATACTAGTTAAAGGCTGAGGTACCTTGGTCAGAGGGATGGTGAGAAAGGTGAATTTGAGCAGACCCGTTGCCCTGGACTCTCTCTCTCTGCCTCTCCCTCTCTATATCTGTCTCTTTCTGTCTGTATGTATCTTTCTCCATCTCTCTCATCACTCTTTCTCTCTATATACATAGAAAGATATAGATATATTCATCTTCATCCCACCCCTCTTCTAGACTTCAGGTCGAGAAGTCAACATGATGAATGACCTAAAACCTGAGCTGCGCAGGAGGAAGAGAGCGGCATGGAATGCCTTCAAAGGCATCGAAGAAATAGCTAAAAGGACAAAGAACCTCTGGCTCCAGGCACATCTCTTTGACTCTACTGTTCTCCCTACATTAACATACGCCTTAGAGACCTGGGCCCTAGAAAGCAAGATGAGAATGCTATCGGGCCCCCAGAGAGGAATCAAAAGAGCTATGCTTGGAATGTCACACCTCACTCAAGTGAGAGAAGGAATCTGGAGTTCCGACCTCTGTCACTATTCCAGAATCAGGGATGCTGTCTCCTTTGCCAAGGCATCAAAAATCAGATGGGCTGGACATGTAATGCGATTGGGAGATGACCACTGGACTAGAGCCGTTACCGACTGGATCCCAAGGGTATATCAAAAGATCACATGGCCGCCCACCTACAAGATGGTCAGACTTCCTTGTCAAGACCCTGAAGGGAACGGTTTGAGGCTCTTCATATTCCTGAATCAACCAGATGCCATTGGGCTACATTGGCACGTGATAGGGTCCAATGGAAATGTTACTGGTACCGCCGAGCAAATCGATGAATAACGGGATTCAAGTGATCAAGTGATCCCACCCCTCTTATAAGAGCCAGGAGATTTAAAAAATAAGTGATTAAAACCAACACAGTGCTAATTATGTACAAGGCACTCTTCAAAATGCTTTCTGTTTCATGGTGGAAATTCACCTTGTCTTCAAAACATCATTGTAGAGATGAGTAATCAGTAGTTTAATAATTATTCATAGATGGTCATACACTAGAAAGTAGTTGAACTACATTTGGATCCCAGCAGATCACTTCCTGAGTTTGTGAATTTGACCCACATTCTAATATTGTTCAGAACATTTTGTTTAAACATGACTCGGGTGGCTGAAGACAATTGCACTCTCAGCCCATCTGAGGCTTAGTCTTTGTACCTTAAGTTAATTCATTGAACCTCTTAACCCCCTCTCAGCAATAAGACAGAATCAGCCTCTTGGGTTTATACCAGAGGTCAGGAAACTTCTATAAAAGGTCCAGAGAGTAAATAACTTAGGCTTTGTGGACTAAATGGTTTATGTCACAACTAGTCACCTCTGCCAGAGTCACATGAAAATACCTATAGACAGTATATAAACAAGAAGCTGACTTCCTTTATGGAAACCAACTTTGAATTTCATATAGTGTCTTTGATTGCTCAGGAAATACCCTCCATCTTTTGAGTTGTTTACAACTTTGAACTGTAAGAGGAAAAAATAAACAAAAAATCAAAAAGCAGTCTTAACTCACAGGCTATTCAGCAATCTGATTTGACTACATAGCTTGCCCACTCTTGGCTTAGCATCTAGGGCATAACTTGCCTTTTTAAGGAAACAGCAGGAATCAGTTGTATACTCAGTAGATTCTCAAATGTTAATGAATACTCCAGGGTGCCTCATGGGTATGTTGGAGGAGGAACATCAGGACCCAGAAAGAGCAGGAGATCAGGGATTAAAAGACCACCCCAAAGACCCAGATCGTTACTTACTAATAGTAACCTTAAAACAGTCATTAATCTCCAACTAGGCTTTGGTTTCCTGCTCATTTGTCATTGCAGTGTCAGGCCATGCTGTCCTTATAATAGTTACACATACTTATAGTATGCTTCCAAGCATAGCACTTTACATATATTCATTTATTTATTCTTCTAACAGTCCTATTGAAATGAGGAGCTAAGTAACATGCCCAAGGACAGACGTTAGGGACAAGACTCGAATTCACTCTAAATTAGAATTCTGTTTCATAACCCCTTCCCTGAAATGAGGAAGTGTCCTTCTTCAACAAAGACAAGTACAAGCCCGAATCCCTTTCTCCCCTATAATGAGGGTACGGAATGAGGGGTGTCAGCAATGAATTCAAGAAACACAAACTCAAAAGTAAAACAACTGAATGATACTATTATTTCTCCTAGCATTTACTGAGTACCCACTGTGTATCAGGTCAGATATTTTACTCTATGCTATTTGATTCTTCTAACACTGTTATGTGGTGTAAGCACTATCATCAACCCCTTTGGCAGATAAGAAAATGGAGATGTAGGGTGATGAAATTGTTTGTGGGTGACTCAGGAAGGTAACTAGCACAGCAAAAGCTTGAGCACAAGCCTCCTGGTCTCAGAGCCCAAATGTTGCCCCTATTGCAATGTTGCCCCAGTGCTGTATAAATGAATTTGACCTGTAGGTTAAATGTGGCCCTGACATCTGGCCCAAGAGCCTAACCACTTTTTAGATCTCTGTTTTCATGAAAAGATACATTTTAAACCTGAAACCATCAATCAAAAGCAGATTTGGGGGAAACAGCCAGTGGGTGAATTGGGTGTCACCTACCTTTGAATCTTGATACTATGTGAATGAGGTTTGTACGTGAGGTTTTTTTCCCTTCATCTCTATCGTTCCCAGGGATGAGTGTGACACACTATGACTCCAGCATTGACCTCCCTCTCCCCGCTCTTTCCTCCCGAAATGCTGCTTTGTCCACAGCGCCTAGCCAGTGCTCTGACCTCTTGAGGATCAGAAGTCAGATGAACAACGACAGGCTCTCACCAGTCACCAAACGTGGTCTCTGTACAAACCAGAGACAGCAGAATAGTCTGACGGTGGCATCGGCTGCCCATTACATTGAATTGAGAGGCTTTAGAACCTGCTGGCAAAAGCCATGGAGAGATCGAGAAGTGGCTTTCTAAAACCTTGGGACTGCCGCTCCTGGCAATGATCTCTAGACCTAGCGGAGGGTGTGGTCATCATTTCAGCACAGCCTGGATTAAGCCTGCCCTGGCACTTGCATTTAAGGCATGTGCTCTATTTATTAGCAGCGCTTGGAATGAACACCTTTTGTGATGTGTTTTTTCTTGAAGGGGAGGAGGGGTGGGTGGTGAGTAAGAATGTGACAGAGATCTGGGAGTGGCTTTTGTGTGACCTTGCACAAGTCACTTTGTCACCATGCTTCTGTTTCTACTCTGTAAAGCTAGCTGCACTAAGACCTGCCTTCTAACTCTCAGAGATAAATCAGTGTCTGCAAAGTACATGGAGCTTTTTGAAATAAAGGCGAGCATCCCTTACCACCATTAATTAGCATGTATTAATAGAAAGAATCATGCAGAAAACCCAAAGGTGATTCCAAACAGTGATAAACAAAGCTGTCGTATTGCATCAGCAACTATCTCAGCGCAGGCATGGAGTGAGCACCATCTCTTCCTAACTGTAGTTTTTCTTTGTACAAACTGATTCATGTGAAATTTAATTCAAAAAAAAGAAAAATAAAAAATAGCCCTGTGTGCCAAGTTCTATTTGCTTTGAAATTTCTTTGCAAGTAATGTAATTTTCTGTAAAGGAGAGTGAGAGAGAAGTCTCACCCTTCCTAACTCAATAGCTATTGCATACACAAGATCCCATAAGAAGGAAGGGAATACCCATCGGCCATCACTACAACCTGGATTTAAATATAAGGACACATTAATTTCTTTAACTGCAACATCTATTTTCTCCTTCATTGGCCTGTTTCAGCTGCAATAATTTGTCAGCAACTTTTAGTTTTGTCTGAAAGATTTTGCTGGTTTTCTCTCCACACCTGTGCCATACCGTAGCCCTGACTGTAGGACTCTCGTCACAAATGAACTGTCAGATCATTACTGTAGTTGATGCAGTATAATCTGTCTTGAAATTAGAACTGGTCTGGCCAGACTAGGCATTTGCTTGCCACAGAGGCTAATTCACTTCTTGAATATGCATTCATGGAGATGCACCTCAATTTGGAATCCAGGGGAGTACATGTTAAGAGCAGATTTTCTGAATTAGCATGGCGAGAGGGAAGGGTCCTTCATTTAGGAGGCTGCAGATGCTGCTCCCTCTTGTTCATTACAATTGCATTTCATCAGCTTTATGATGTCCACATGTCAATTGAGTGTGAGGATTTTGCACACAAAAGAGCCTCAGGGAAAACGACTCCACTAGCTAATCAGCTGATTATCATACCTCAAATGGGCAGCAGTCTTCCTCTGCTCCCACCCTGCCTGGGCGAGAGCAGAATGGAAGATTAAGTCTGCAAAGAAAGGGGCTCTCCAGCCAGTTTAAGGAAATTAAAGAAGAATTTGTCAGGGAGAAAGAGAAAGAACTCCAGGAGATGAAGGAAAGCCTTTGAAATATTTAGATGGGCGCTGGAAATAAATTGACTAGTGTTTTTCTTTAAAAGGGTTTGGTGGGTGAGGGTGAAAGGTTAATTAACTATATTATCCTCCCGTTTATGCCCAGCTGTGTAGAGCTCTGTCCGCTCCTGCCCTGGATTTTAAAACCTAGTTTCAAGAACCCAGGCCAGTGTCAAGATGAGCATCTTAGAGTAATTGAATTAGTTCCCAACATAGACAATTCAAACGTGTCCCTAGGCACCTCCTTGTAGATTGTATGAGAATTAATTAATAACACAAAAATGATAACGGAAAATCCACCCCTACAACTCTATGAAAAGGGCTAGCTTAAGGAACTCTGTATGAATTCCATTCATTTCTATTTTATCATCAGAGGTGTGTTTTTACCTTCTTCCAGGAGAAGAAATTAATGGGTGGTCTTTTTTCCAGTTATTGTCTGAAATTTGCCAAAGTTTCCTCCTTGCTCCCTGGGGTCTTCCTCGAGTCTCTCTACAATGCAGTTGGAGCAGGGGCTGTCTTTTGCTTCACGGCGCGTCTGCCTTATGCTTCCATCAGGAGTCTAACTCACACAGATGCACTATTTAACAATGCCATCCCCTGCTTTCATCAGAAGGGGGAAGGTTGCAGAGCCGAGCCCTGCAGAATAAGGGGGCAGGTCCCCTGTGATCGGCGAGAGCTGAACATCGGTGCCAGTTTCCATCTGTCATGATAGCCTATCTCCGAACCTTCAATCTGTCAAAATCTCGCTGGCTGGCTGAAGGCTCCAGGAGATCTGGTGCACTAAACACATTTGACAACAGCATTATCACTGCAAGGAGCCAGCAAAATGCCATCAATGTGTTAATTGTAACTGGCTATGTAAAGTGTCACTTCCCATATCATTTAACACCAGCGTCGCCTCTTTTGCAGTTCCTAATTTTCTACACTTTATAAACATATGGATTGCTCTTGTAACAACAGTGTCAGCTTCTTAGCAAAGCTTTAATTTTGCTTGGATACACTGCACCCAAGCTTCGACCCTAGAAAACTGTGGCAGACATGCAGGGGGCTAGGGAAGGGAAGAAGGAAGAGAAAATAAAAAGGAGGCTGGAGGTGGCCAAGGGGGAAAATAGGAGATGCCAGAAGGAATAAAGCTCTTCTCCTGCAGGGTGCTATAATGTTTTTCCAGAGGCAGGGAGTGGCGGTGCTTTTTCCAAGGCTTGTTCTAACTAATGGGTAAATAATTCTGTTTCTCTTGCAAAGGATGAAAAATGTGCATCCAGAATTTTTGCAGACAATGGGTTTTCTTCTATCCTAATATGAACAGTTTTATAATGATAAACATGAGAGCAGGACATAAATAAATAAAAATCCCACTTGAAGGTCTGAATGGGTTTTTAGCACCCAAGTACCTAATATTCAATTTCTGGTACAACAGGGCCAGGTGTTAAATTTCTCTAGTTACTGTCACTAATGCAAATTAGATTCTTTTTCTGCTCATAAAAAATCAAATCCACATTAGAAATTAGCTATAAAATGTAATGACTTAAATGCTATAGTGTTTTACAAATCTCCCTGCATTTCTGTGGTAGATAATGCTGTAAAACTGAGAGAAGATAATAAAATATGGTAGGAAGTTGAGTTATTTAAAAGGTCTTTTGTGACTGCTTACTTAGAAATGTAATGTATTCCTTTTCTCTTCTCCTTCCCTGTCCCCCTTCATGGTGGGAAATGAGCACATTTATGATTCCATTTTTATAAGCCTTGAAGTAATCAAAATTTATTTTTAAATGATGCTATAGAAACTAGAGAAATCATTTGCATTACAGAAAAAAAAATACCACCCAGAGAAGTTTACAATACCTTTGCAACTTTTAATCATTGTTATTTTAATCATCCTGAGAGAAGTTTGAAATGGTTAAATAAATAGTCTAATTGCTTTCAAAAAACTCATCTTTAACATTAACTCCAAATTTTCTTGGGGGATGTTTCATGGATTACACTCACAATCCTACCATACTCCCTGGAATGAAGTGTACACATGCAAAAGAGAAACTTTTAAATGGAGCATTGAAAAATATTTCCACAATCCACAACAGAGCAAAATTGAACTGGGAAGAACATAAAAGCTATGCATTTATCAAAATTTAAATCGCTAGCAGCATTCCATTCTTTCAGCTGGAGAATACATTTTTCACTCCACCTCTGCCAAGCAGCCAATTTAGCTCTTTAAATTAAAATCATAATGAAACTTTAGGCCCCAGATGAATCAGGAGTTCTTACAAAAGCAAACGAAGTTATGATTAAGATTAACATTTCTGAACTCAGCTAAAGAAACTTAGATCACTGCACAGGTTTTATTAAAAAATAAACTCAATGATCAAGGAAAACAGAATGACTTGTGAGCACATATTATGGGCCCAAAACCATGGTGCTGCATGAATAAATGCATTGATTCTTTTCAGTGGAAACTAAGTATTTTTATTAGGCCAGAAGCTAGTTCAATTCCTCACTCATGTTCTTTCTGTACCCTCCTGGTGCTTGCCAGAGGTGGTCTGGAGAGTCCTGCATAAGTGACCAGTGAAAGATGGGGTCCCTCTCAATCTACACCTGTGGACCAATCACTACCACTTTTTCTTTCCCATCCACCCTGAGCCCAGGCACTGCCACACCCCTACTATGGCTACCGCATAGAGATTCCTTATCTTGGCTGGGAGAGCTTCAGAGTAGGATTATTATTTCAGATTCCTTTGACATCCCAGCTACAGTACAAAGTCCGATCAGGTAGTAACAAAAACCCTCCAGTGAGGGCCTGACATTAGAGAAGAAATAGGAAAACATGCCACATTCTTCTCCAGAAATCCCATGCAGTATTTAAATTTCATGCACTCTACCAGCCTTAGGTCCCTTACTCTATTTTACTCATTCCAGCTGGATTTCCTACTTATATTTCATTTCTTGGCAATGGTAGGTCTTGGTGACTATAATTAAACAACTCTGCTAATGACCTACATAAAGTGCTCTTCCAGATGCTTTTTCTTTTTTTTTTTTGGGGGGTCACACCCGGCAATGCTCAGGGGTTTCTCCTGGCTCTGCACTCAGGAATTACTCCTGGCGGTGCTCAGGGGACCATGTGGGATGCCAGGGATCGAACCTGGGCCGGCATGGGCCAGCAGCAAGGCAAACACCCTACCCGCTGGACCATCACTCAGGCCCCCAGATGCCTTTTCTTTGAAGGAGGGTTGATCTTTAATCTTTGCATGTATTTACTTAGATTTCGTTCATCTGATATCTCTGATCTTCTCTCCTAGTCCAGGGGCACCTCCTGCATCTGCACTACCTGCCTACAACTTTCTAGGTCATTATTTGATGTGTTCTGCCTTTTTCCGTCTTTCATTCTAACTGGTGTCCAGAAAAAAAAGAGTTTTGTTTGTTTTATGGCCATACATGGCTTGGCTTAAGGTTTATTCCTGACTCTGCACCAAGAATCATTCCTGCCAGGAATTGAACCTGAGTTGGCCATGTGAAAGTCAAGCACTCTACCAGCCTTGAGAAAATAACATTTCTTTAAATACCAAAGCTGGCAGAATCTATAATGGTTTGCCTTCACAGGAGTCTGAAATTTTTTTTAAAAAAATCAAGCCTAGTATGTGAAAAAATGTTCTTCATCACGTATCAGAGAGATGCAAATCAAAACAAAGTGATACCATTGCAGACCAGTGAGATTTGCATGCATGAAGAAAAAAAACACTAAAATAATAGTGCTGGAAGGGATGTGGGAGAAAAGGAACCCTTACCCGATGTTAGGATATGTTGACTAGTCCAATCTCTTTGGTCAATTTTCAAAAAGCCAAGAATTGAGCTTCCATAGACCAAACAATTCCACTTCTCAGCACCTAACCCCAAGCCCTAAAACACTATTCAGAAAGAAAACTGTGCCCTTACGCTCACTGAAACACTATTTTCAACAGCCAAGGTCTAGAAACAACCTAATTGGTCAAAAACTGATATCTAGGTAAGGAAATACAACAGGATACTACTGAGTCATAGAAAAGAGGAAATAATGCAATATACCACTATGTGGATGGCCTAGAAGGTATGAATCATGCTGTGAAGTGAGCCAGAGAGAGATTTACAAATACAGACTTTGCTCTCTCCTGTGTGGGTTATAAAGAAGCATAGTAAAAGAACAAATGGCCAAAAGCATCAGAACTGGAAAATTAGTCTACAAAACTGAGCTTACCTGGTGGGTCACTGAGGGGAAGAGAATTTGAGGAGGCCTTGGGATATTGGTGTGGGAAAGCAGATACTCTGGTAATGGAATGACGCATCATGAAACTATCATTGAGTATTGCAAATCACAGTGTCTCAATAAAAACAGAAGAAAAATTGGGCTGGAGAGATAGTGGGTAGGGCGCTTATCTTACATATAGCCGACCTGGGTTCAGTCCTCTGAGCCCTGCCAGGAGTGATGCTAAGCAGAGAGCCAAGACTAAGCCCTGAGCACTGCCAGGAGTGGCCCAGAAACAACACCACCCAGAATAGAAAATTCTAATTTGGGTGGGATGACACAGAAATAGTCCAATGGGTGAGGTGCTGGGTTGTAGGCATCCTACCCAGGACCAATCCCCCTCACCCCATATGGTCCACTGAGTCCTATCAGAAGTGATGCTTGAGTGTGAAGCCAGCAGTAAGCCTTGAGCACTGCCAAATATGGCCTATAAACAAATAAGGAGTTCTAAGTAATACCTATCTGTATATCCTTCCGTTTGGAAATTAGCAACTGTAAGAGCAGCTGCTAAAAATGTGTATTCAGCTGTTTTGACATGAAAAGCCCTGTATATATCCACTAGCTCTCTTTCTTCCATTTCTTCCTTCAGGGCCAATATTTCCTTGGTGAGTTTCAGTCTTGTTGATCTATCCATCGTTGATAGAGCAGTGTTGAAGTCTCCAACTATTATTGTGCTACTGTTAATGTCTTCTTTAAGGTCTTAGAACTTTACAAGAAGAAAACAAACAACCCCATCAAAAAAATGGGGAGAAGAAATGAACAGAAACTTCAGCAAGGGAAGAAATTCGAATGGCCAAAAAACATATGAAAAAATGCTCATCATCACTAATCATCAGAGAGATGCAAATCAAAACAACAATGAGATACCACTTTACACCACAGAGACTGGCACATATTCAAAAGAACAAGAACAACAAGTGCTGGCATGGATGCGGGGAAAAGGGGACACTCATCCATTGTTGGTGGGAATGCCGGCTGGTACAGCCTTTCTGGAAAACAATATGGACATTCCTCCAAAGACTAGAAATTGAGCTCCCATTTGACCCAGCCATACCACTCCTGGGAATCTACTCTGGGAAACCAAAAATACGCAGCGGAAACACCATCCCTACTTTTATGTTCATAGCAGCATTATTCACAATAGCCAGAATCTGGAAGCAACCAGAGTGCCCGAAAATCGATGACTGGATAAAGAAGCTTTGGTACATCTACACAATGGAATACTATGCAGCTATTAGGAAAAATGAAGTTATAAAATTTGCCTATAAATGGATGGACATGGAGAAGATTATGTTGAGCGAAATTAGCCAGAAGGAGAGAGAGACAGATACAGAATGACTGCATTTATTTGCATAACATAAATATATATGTACATATTATGATACCAATATCCAAGGTCAAGTGAAACATATATCAGGAGGTCTTGTCAAAGGTGGAAATTATCACAAATCGTGGGAGTCAGAGGCTAGGTAAGACAGAAAATGGAACAGTGTGCTAACAATTGTCGAGGGTACTAATGCCAACCTAGAACTGAGCATTAAATAGAGGCAAAAGGATACACATGACAACCCTTTAATGTATGTTCTGTAATCCATAGTCTGGAGGGGAAGGAAAAGAGAAAAGAGAGAGAAAGGGAAGGAAATAAAGAACCTGCCATGGAGGAGGGCTGGGGGAGTGGGGAGGGAACCGGGGATGTTGGTGGTGGGAGGTGGGCACTGGTGGCGGGATGGGTGCTGGAACACTGTATGACCAAAACCCAAATATGAACTTTTTAATTGTATATATTTGTAATTGTAAAAATAAAAAATTTTAAAAAAGAGTAGCTGTTAAAAGTATAGCAAAAACATATAGTGTGGATATCTGTTGTTGTTTGTTGAGTGGTTTGTTTAGATTTGTAGTGCTCGGGGGCTACTCTTAGCCAGTTTGTACACTGGTTGCTCCTGAAGGTCTTTGGAGGACCATAGAATACTAGGGATTGAACCAGAGTCAACCTCATGCGAGGACAAGTGCCTTCATCTCTGCACTGTCTCTTGGCCTTGAGATGTGCCACTTTCCTTTGCTTTTGTTATTATTGTTGCTACACCTATTATTATGGTGATGGTTAGAGATGATACCCTTGGTCTCAGTACTCACATACTTAAAAGCCAAGTACTCACACACTTAAAAGTGCTTATTGGACCAAACTATTTAACATCCACATCAATATCTGCTTCATCCCTTACTTGAAAACTGGGTGAAATACTTAACCTCTTTATGCCTTGGTTTCCGTATCTTGAAATTGGAGAAAATATATACCCCATAATAAGTAGATATTGTACCCATTATGAAGATTAAATTATTATGTACAAAAACAAGAATATTTTAGCATATTTTCTTAATAATTTTAGCTACTGTTTTTAAGTTATCTACAAAGGGCTTGATAAAAATCATTAGTTATTAAACAAATCTTAAATTATTGAGGCAATAGGACCAAAGGATTTATATTGATGTTTATATTTGTAACTTGGAGGCTCTGCTGGGGTGGTGGGCCAGGGCTAGAACCCACTATCCCTCCCAGACACCTCGTGATCAGCTGGGCACAGGAAGAGCAAGTAGCAGCTCTGCCCCATGTGTGTAATACTCTGGATCAGCATACATGGGCTGGGCTTGAAAAGACTGCTGCAGGGTGGGGTCATTGACAGCCGGGCTGTGATCAGCTCTTCTGCTGGGTGGAGCTCTGAGGAGAGAGGAGTCCGGATATGGAAAATGGCAGCCCTCATGGTGTGGGTGTTCCTCTGGCTTCTTGCAAGGCTCTGCTGGGGTGGCGGGCCAGGGCTAGAACCTGCCATCCCTCCTGGATGCCTCGTGATCAGCTGAGCATAGAGAGAGCAAGTAGCAGCTCTGCCCCATGTGTGTGAGTCACTGGATAGGCATACCTGGGTTGGGCTTGAAAAAGACTGCTGCAGGGTGGGTCACTTTCAAGCCAGAGGAACCCCACACCGGACTCCACATCCAGACTCCCTATCCTCAGAGCTCCACCCAGCAGAGGAGCTGATCACAAGCCTGGCTCGTTCATCAATAAATACTCAAGTTTTGAAATGAGTACAAGAGAATCCCACCCTCAAGGCAGAGTCTGGCAAGCTACTCCTGTCGTATTTGATATGCCAAATACCAGTAAAAATTATAGACCTCATTCCCATGACTTGATGGAATGGTTTGAGGCTCTTTATGTTGCTGGATAGGGCAGATGCCCTTGGGATATCTTGCATGTGACAGGACATATTGAGATGTTACTGGTGCCCACTCCAGCAAATCCATGATCTACAGGAAGACAGTGATACAGTGATTTGTAACTTATAAATTTACTAATTAATATATGTCTTTAGCTATGTTACTGAACCTTAGTTTCTTGATCTGTTTAATAAAGATAAAATAGATACTTCACAGGTATTTGAAAAGACTAAAAGAGATAAGTTTCTGAGAAATAGCAAGCACTCAATAAGCACCTACCCTCTTCCTCCCCAACTCTGCAGTAACATGCTACATTTTTCATGGTTCTTGCTTTTCAATATTGCTAGATGAAGATTCAGCACAAAAACCTACTACAAATTCCATTTCACAAAGTAACAAATGTTTATTTACAATGCCTTATCCTAAAAATGCTAAGAAAGGCTTAACGGACTTAAACAAAGGCAAGCTTACACATCTAATATGATTACTATCTCAACATTAGAATAATATACTGCATGGTGTTTAGATTTGCTTGGCTTCATTCTTTAGCCTTCACAGGTTAGAAAATTTTGTTTCTTTTTTTTTAGTTTGATAAGGACATCAAAAAGGACTTTCCCCTTTTTCCGCCCTCTCATATTTGCTTCCTACACTCTGGTGTGAATGAGATCTGCAGACATTGTATTGCGGAAGTAAAGTGGAACTTCATCCCCTCCAGCTACATTCAGGTTGGCTCTTCTCCTGTTCTGAATGGTGTCTGCTTCATTAAAACTCGCAGGAATCATATCTGGGTGGTTTAGAGATAGGAAAAATGATATTGAGATTCATGAGTCTAGTCTTATTTTTTAAAAAAGCATCACAAACCTGAAAAGCAGTGTATCAATTAACTCTTGCTTCATAACAAACAATCCCAAACTTTGTAGCTTTAAGACCACTATTATTAACTCACAAACCATGGAAAAGTGGCTAGGCTCAAAGAAAAAGACCACTTTATGGACTCATGTAGGCTTAATCAGACAACTCTACCCAAATAGTAGGTCACCTGGTTACTCTCTGATTACTTCATCCAAAGGTTTTCTTATTGACTATCAGCAACTGGCTATTGGTTGGAGTAATATCCACAACTGGTCCACATTTCTGCAGCTTAGGCTTATTCATGGGAGAGGGGTCACAGGGCTCCCAAGGACAGCAGAATAGAATAGGTGCTCATCGGAAGACAGACACTCCAGATCCACAGCTGTGCTGGCATGTGACAATCTTAGACTATAACAGATTTTAGCACCAGGTCCGTCCCAGGATCTTTCACATTTATACACTGTAATGATCATTCTAGTTGCAACAAACTGGAGAGTTATGGGGAATGAGGAATTATGATGTCACACTAGAACTCGCTATTGAATATGCACATAGAGACATCATACATTGCTAATATCTGAGGGCAAGCCACAAAGTGTAACAAAAGAGAGAGAGAGAGAGAGAGAGAGAGAGAGAGAGAAATACAGGGATGGAGACAAAGAGATAGAGAAATAAAATGTGCCTGCAATAGGAGCAGGCAGAGTTAGGGAGGGGAGCGTGTTTGGGATATGGGTGGTGGTAATTTGGCACCAGTGGAGGGATAGGTGCTGGAACCCATGGTATGGGTCTCTGGTATGGCAGAGACCCAATTATGAACATCCTTGTAAGTGTATATCTCACATGGTATAATAAAAATTAAAAAAAGAATAGGTGCTAATACAGACCTCTGCTTGTATCTATCCAAGGGCATGAAGAAAGGAAAATAATTTGTCACAATTTTTACTATCTACCACAATTAGCATTCCCATCTTCTGTGGTCTGGATGAAGCAGCACATTTGATCTGAAAAGTGCTTCAAGGAAATCTACATGTAAGTAAAAGAAAAATTGGAGTCTCAGAAAAATTAAGCAGTCCCCAACTGAGCAGAGAAACTTCAGAAGAACTTTTAGAAGTGACAAATCTACTTGACAGTAGATAAAAGAAAAGCTCTCATTTAGACCTTCCAGAGAGAATTTTGAATGACAAGAATAATCTCTGGGCACATACATAATCTTTTATCCAACCCATTCAAATGTCTTATTTTGCAAACATTAAACAAATACCTACTGGACATTGAGAGAGATGTTGAGGATACTGATAGAGTTCTCTTTCCTCAGGGATCTTAGATCAAGTAGAGAAAAGAGAATGAAAGTGACATTACACTAATCCTGTTGCAAGAAGAGGAAGACCTGAGCGATCTGGTGGTAGGAGGCTTCTCGGCTTCCAGACGATTATTTGAGTCCTCCAAATGAGAGAATGGGAATAGGAAGACTATAAGAAGGGACCTACTGAGGCCGGAGAGATAGCACAGCCAGGAGGGCATTAGCTTGCATGCAACTAACAGGGTTCGATCCGCAGCATCCCATATGATCCCCTGAGCTCCGCCAGGAGTAATTCCTGAGTGCAGAGCCAGGAGTAACCCCAGAGCATTGCCAGATGTGACCCAAAAAGCAAACAAAAAAGGGGACCTACAAGTAAGCAGTTTACACAGATCCTCATCTCTCTGGTCCTGTGGTTCAACTATCTGAGATGTGAAAAGAGTGCTTATTGGACCAAACTATATAGATGTGTGCGCTCAATGTGGTAATACACCAGGTATTACTCAAGGTAAAATTGTATTATATACTCTTCATGCTTCTGACTACTTAAGCAATAACAAGATGGCATCAGCTTTCTCTTGAACCAGCTCAATCTTGCCTAGCCCCCCCAAACCCCTGGCAGCTAGGATCTTTCCAGAACACAGGAACTCATCATCTCTAAACAATTATGTTTTCGGGTTTTCCTTTCAAAGGCAAAAGATCTGGCAAAAATTGCCTTTTGTTCCTATGTGGCAACCGTTGGTGAAAATGTTCTCAAGTGTAGATACATCACATTTTGTCATGCTCCCTCCTGCTATTAGAAGAGTTTGCAATTCCTGGATATTTCTGTGCTAATGGGCTCTTATTTTTTTTTACTGTGCCCTTTAACTTTATTTTTTATTTTATTTAAAAAACTTCTCTTTTTTTTGCAATGAACAAAGATTTTATTGTGCTGGCTAGCCAGGGTACAGCTCCCACACGGACTCGCAGGTCCGAACAGGCAGGAGGGACCTTGAGCCTCCTCAAAAGGACCCTTATAAGGCTTCTCCTGTCCATCTCAACAGGGCCTGCGCAGTACACAGTCAATTAGTTTGTAATATCTTGTCTCTAGCCTATCCACTCATGGTATATTGCTCCTTAGCCTATAGGTGTGCGGTCACATGAGCAAGCAGGCAGGTCATGTCCCGCAATGTACACAGGGTCACCTCTCTTGACCTGTCCATCCAGGCAGAGCATGCCCATCATCATGGGCTCTTATTTTTAATGTAACTGACAATAATAGTACCCAAGAAATGCTTTCAGATATAAAAGTCATACTGTTAAGTCAGCATATAGAACTGCCTCTTGCTCTTTGCTTTTTTTTCTTTTGTGAATTTTTCCTCCCGCTAGAATTTTGGTTCATCACCATGACAGAGTTGAAAGCAAATAAAGTGTGTGCCTGGTATGTTCAAAGCAATTAGTCCAGGCAGATCCTAGGAAAGATTGCTTTTATTTTTATTCACAGGACAATATTGTTGCTTCATAATATTCTGCCAGTATGAATTATCTACATCTTTCTATTTTCAATTTTGAAGTTGTCTGCCTTTCAAGACAATTAGTATAATAACAAGGCATTTTTAGAGATTTATACTTTTAAGCTATGTATGACACATATAAAGAGAAACAAGCAATTGTGTGTCCACATGCCATGTTTATTATATATCTAGTTTTATGTGTGAAATAGTTCAAGGGTTTCAAATCATTATAGCATCTTTAATTTTAATAGGAGAATGATTATATGATGTCACTAAACAAGATAGGAAACCCTCCCATCATACTTAGGATTAGGTATTCAAGCAATGTAGCCAAGCCTAGAATGGATAGAAGCAAACCTACACAGGAAGTGGAGGGTGTCATGTACCTTTTAAAACTTCTCTTTCTTTTTAAAGAGTAGAAATTAAGGTAACTAACTTTTTTTAACAACTTAGCTAAGTAGCATCTTATGAAATTGTCCCAATACTCTGTATAGGTTTCTTATAAGTCAGTGTTCTTCTCCTCCAAATAAAACCCTAATTATTTTAGATCAAATATGATCAAAAGATTGTTTTTATGTTTAATAATTCTAGTGGTGTCAATATGTCAGTTGAGCTGGAAATATAAGTAAATATTTATACTTCTTTTTTTTTTGCTAAAGTTATCATTGCTATCTCATACCTAAATTCTGATGGAAAAGGAAACATTCATGTACCATCCAACTGTTTTGAAAAGCAGTAAGACTCTTATTTAAATATAAAAAAAAATTCAATAAGAGCACATAATTTACTTAATTGTTTTCCTGTAACTCACATTCAAGGAGAAACAGGTGGTGAGTGTAATACAGTACACACTTTTCGGTCTGTGTCTAAGCAGTCACCTCTATGAAGCGCTGAATGCCTTCAGCCCAAACTCCTGCCCCTTATACCCTCAACCACTACCGCGGTCACTTGTATCACTTCACTTGTCATCCTGTTTATCATTGATTTGCTCCAGTAACATCTCCATATGTCCTGTCACATGCTAGTAGAGCCCAAGGGCATCTACTTGCTCCAGGAACATAAAGAGCCTCAAACCATTCCATCAGGTCATGGGAATGAGGTCTATAATTGTTACTGGTATTTGGCATATCAAATACGACACAGGTGGCTTGCCAGGCTCTGCCATGCGGGTGGGATACTCTTGTAGTCACCTCTAATGTCAAGCATTTATTGATGAACCGAGCCAGGCTGTGATCAGCTAGCTCCTCTGCTGGGTGAAGCTCTGAGGAGAGGGGAGTCTGGATGTGGAAAATGGCAGCCCTCATGGTGTGGGGGTTCCTCTGGCTTCTTGCGTGACTCTGCTGGGGTGGCGGACCAGGGCTAGAACCCACCTTCCCTCCCGGGCACCTCGTGATCAGCTGGGAAAGCTGGTAGCAGCTCTGCCCCCATGTATGTGAGTCTCTGAGTTTCACCATGGTCATCAGTGAAAATTATTAAAGTATTTCTAAAACAATGTAGAATAACCCAAGAAAGACCCAGAAGAGTGAATGATGTTATAAATGCTTTCAGTAATGGATCATAATTGGATTTTGTTCTTTGTCGTTAGTCAAAAGGATAATTCAATCATTCAGAATTTCAGTAGTCCTGGAATTTTGTGCAAACACAGATTGACTGTATCTTACATTTTATGGATATCTGCAGAAGGCTGACAAGCAGACAGGAATGGAGACAGAAGCCAATGTTTGCTTCATCTCACCCAGGGCAGACAGAGCCCAAGAACCACTCCCAGATCTAGCACCCACCCAGGCACCCATCCTGCCAACCTTTGTCTCCCACAACCCAACAGCAAGTGAGTGCAGGTCTGTGCAGGGCCCTTCCACCAGCTCTTCTCATTGCTCCAGCTCCCTGCAAACCCACCTCCCTTCTGCTTCCTCAGTAATGATCCAGGAGCAGTTCTTTCCCAGTCGCCCACTCCCATTCGCAGGAGTGGTGGCAGATTCCAGAACCGCAGAATTGCTTTGTTAGTCTGGTAATTAAGACAGGAGTGACATTCAAACCCAGCCTGGCCAGGACATGGCAAATTACTGTATTCTTTGTGTGAAAAGCTGTTCCCAGACTGCTTTGTCTCCCCTCCTGGGAGCTCATCATCTCCACTAAAAAGTCAAAATGGGATTTTGTACCCTCTATTCCCTTATCTTTTCCCCCTAATATATATCTGCTTTGTGGGAGCTATGTTTGTCAAAATGTACTAATTTATGGCATTATGGGGGGGAAATGAAACCTCAGCTCTCCTGTTTCCTGTTTCCTTCAGGCAGCTTTAGTAAAGAGCTCCACCTTTCTCCCCTCCCTCCTCTCTATTTCTAAGGAGGCTATTTGCTAAACAGAACATGTCCTCTCCTCCCCTGCAACATATGAGGCAGGCAAATGGCCACTCGTCACCCTTTCCCCAAGTATGTTATACACACGCTTCCCTCTAAGCTAATAGCTCCTTCTATTGTCCGTAATTTATCACTGTCAAGGTTCTTTACGTTTTATTTCCTCCTTATGTGTTTCATGAGAAATCTATGCTCCTACTATTGTGGTCCTAGATTACATTAGCATAAGCTGCATGATGCCAAATAAATATCTCCTCCATATCATACTGGAGCCCACATCCTTTGTAAAGAACAGGATGTTATTATTTTATTGGTATGTTATGTATTTTTTTTCTCATTTTCTTCTGATCTCTTTCTTTTCCACTAAACCATTATGAAGTGAGTACCAAAGGTATCCTGGGTAATTAGCCATTACAGCACTGTCACGGAGAGTTCCACAGTCAATACAAAGATAATTTGGGCAATGGTGAATGACAGTGCTGTCCAGACTTTTGGGATAATCAAGGACACATCCAGCTGTACCAGACATCTGTCAGACCCATGAATCATTTCAACTGGCTCGACAATAGCCAGGCAGCCCCAGTGAAGGTAAATACTCCAGCAGGCAGCTCTCACAGACAGCAGCACTTGCTCTCACATAAAACCGCTCCTGCTGCACACGGAGCCCTGTGCAGAATTGGAGCATTTGTGATATTTTCATATTGTTCTTTTTTTAAAAAATGTAAATGAAATGGTGAGGAAAAAAAGCTTAGGTATATTATGAGAAACTTGCTCTTTTCCTAGCTAAAATTTTAATGTATGCTAGGACTGGCCAGGGAGAGCGTATAGCAGAAAAGGCGATTGCTTGCCATGCAGCTAGCCTGAGTTCGATGCCTGGCACTGTGAATGTTCTTCAAGTTTTGCCCAGAGTGATCCCTGAGAGCAGAGTCAAGAGTAACATCTGAGCATAGGGAGGACAGAGACAAAGAGCTCAAATGACAACCTACAATTGACCGCCTGGTCAGGCGCTCCTACAACAGGGTATACCTTTGACTACATCTTGGTTAGAGTTGACATGGTGGTCTTAAGCTTTCCTAGGCAACCCTCCACTCCAAGTGCCAAGACCATCCTGCTGAGACCAGAAACACGGTGTTTGCCATTGATTGCCGCCTTCCATCCCATCTCCACTCCAGGCCCATATCACTAAAACTATTCTTCTACAAATCCCGTCTATGCTTTACTTAAAGGGTTACTCATTCACAGTCTTCAAGCCCTGAAAGTACAAATGAGCAAGAGTAAGCTAAGTGGAACAGGTTGGAGAAAACATGCAGAAAAGTAGGACAAACCAGTGTCATTATGCTGCCAAGGGAGAAAGCCAAGGTAACCCAGGTGACTGTCATGGAAATCAGGTTCAAATAACCATTTGCTTTTAGTCATCCACTACATTACTAACTTTTCCATCACCTTTTAAAAGCTACTTTATTAAGGTGTGATTAAGATATAGAAAATATCACACTATTTAAAGTCCATAATTAGGGCCTTCTGCCCCTCGAGGTGTTGCAGGTGTAGCCATGCGGTGCCCGGCTGCATTGGTAGGTGGCAGACAGGAGGCAGGCTTGTCTACACCCAGGTCTCTGCCCAGTGGACCCTGGATGGTTGATGGTCTGATCCTGGATGGTTGATGGTCTGACATAGAAAAAGACTGGGCCCCTGGGATGAACCCATAGCCAAGACAGAACCTGGCAAGCTACCCATGGTGTATTTGATGTGCCAAAAACAATAACAATAATGGACCTCATTCCCAATGAATGGAGACATTACTGGTGCCCGCTCTAGCAAATCGATGAACAACTGGAAGACAAGTGACAAGTGACAATTAGGGCCAGAAATCTAGTACAATGAGTAGGGTGCATATCTTTTCATGCAGCAATCTAAGTTCAAATCCCTGACATCACAAGTGGTTCCCTATGTTGTGCCTCTCCTCCCCCCCCCACCTCCAGTCAGGAGTGATCCTGAGCACAGAGCTAGGAATAAGCCCTAAGGATAGCTCAGTGGCAATATGAATACAATGCCATCAATTTAATGTGTAGTGTGAAGCCACCTTCAAGTTACTGACATCATACCCATCACCCAAATTCTCTTATGCCTATTTGTAAACCCTTCCTGTTTCCCTGTTTCCCTTCCCTGGAAACTGCTAAAATGCTCTCTATAGTATATAAACAAACTCATTCAGTACAAACCGTTTTGTGTGTGTCTGACTTCATTCCCTCAAAATGAATTTGAGCTTCATTTATGTCTTTACATGGATCAGTGATTAATTTCTTTTTAATATCATATAACATTCCATTATATGCATATAACACAAATTATTAATCCATTTCAACTGTAGTGAATTTGGCTCGTTTTCAGTTTGGGGCTGTTACAAGTAAAATCACTGTGACATTCATATTTAATTCTTAGCATGGACACAAATTTTTCTTCTACTAGAGAAATATCTAGGAGTAAAGGCTAAAAAGGCATATGAAAAAGTGCTCTTCATTTTTAATCATCAGGGAGATGCAAATCAAAACAACAATGAGGTACCATCTCACACCACAGAGACTGGCACACATCCAAAACAGCAAGAACAACCAGTGCTGACGTGGATGTGGGGAAAAAGGGACTCTCATCCACTGTTGGTGGGAGTGCTTACTGGTCCAGCCCTTTTGGAAAACAATATGGGCATTCCTCCGAAAACTAGATATTGAGCTCCCATTTGATCCAGCAATAGCACTCCTGGGAATATACCCGAGAGACCGAAAAGCACATAGCAGAAACACTATCTGTACTTCTTTATTCATCTCTCCGCTATTCACTATAGCTAGAATCTGGAAACAACCTAAATGCCCGAGAACAGAGGACTGGCTAAAGAAACTGTGGTTCATCTATGCTATGGAATACTATGCGGCTGTCAGAAAGGATGAAATTATGAAATTTACCTGCAAATGGATGGACATGGAGACTATCATGCTGAGTGAAATTTGTCAGAAGGAAAAGGACAGATATAGAATGACTGCATTCATTAATAGGATATAGATACCAGTGTTTTACTAAGTGTGGGAAATGGTAAAGGCAGATTAAAACTCACCATTGAATATACACAAAGAGACTTAAGTGATAAACTCTAAATATCTGCAGGGCTAGCCACAATGTGTAAAACAAGAGGGAGAGAGATGCAGATACAGAGAGAGATAAAAGAGAGAGAAAGAGAGGAAACAGGGCTACCTGCTGTTGAGTCAGCCTGGAGGTGGGTGGGAGGGGTGGGGTACATTGGTGGTGGAAATGGGGCACTGGTGGAGGAATGGGTGCTGGAATACTGTATTACCAAGAACCAATTATGAACACCTTTGTAATTGTATGTCTCACGGTGGTATAATAAAAAATTTTTTAAAAAGGAGTAAAGGCTATAATTATACTGAACAGATTTTTCAAAGTGGTCATATCTTTTCATTTATATCATTTATATATATTTTATGTGGTTATATCTTTTCATTTATATCATTTATATATATTTATGTAGTTATATCTTTTCATTCAACAACAGCAGTGAATGAGTTTCTGTTTCTCATACTGAGCAGCATTTAATAACCATCAGTTGTTTTCATTTTAGCTATTTTAATAAGTGTATGACAATCAAGTCTGGGAAGATAGCTCAACAGTTTTGAACATGTTTTATGAAGGCAGAAGCCCCAGGTTTGATCCCTGGTAACTATTATGGTCTCATCGTCACTTCACCATCAGAAGTGACGATCAAGCAGCTGAGCAGGACTAGACCCTAAACACCTTGGGGTATGGCCCAAAACAACAATAATTTAATAATTATAATTAGTGAATGGCTACATCTTACTGTTTTAATTCTTCCCTAATGATACTGAACATTAATATATGTGCTTATCATACAGATATCAAATATATATACATATATATTTCTTTTGGTGAAGTATTTATTCAAAAGTTCATTGGGCCAAAGCAATAGTATAGTAGATAGAACATTTGCCTTGCACGTGGCCTACCTGGGTTCAATCCCTGGCATCTCATATGGTTCCCCAAGCACCACTAGGAGTAATTCTAGGTGTCACCCAAAAATAGAAAACAAGCAAACCAAAATAAAAGAGCAGTTTATTTATTTTTTTAATTTTTTATTAATATTTTATTATACCACCGTGAGATATACAATTACAACGTTGTTCATGTTTGGAGTCCAGTGTCAGGCAAAATGTGGATCAGGAGGTCTTACCAAAAGTGGAAATTACCACAAACGTGTGGGAGTCAGAGTTAGGTAAAACAGAGAAGGGAACATGTGCAAATAAATATCGAAAGGGCTAGTACCAACCTAGAACTGGGCATTAAATATAGGCAAAAAAAAATTCACATGATGGCCTCTAAGTGTATGTATTGCAACCCACAATATGTAAGAGAAGGAAAAGAGAGAGGAGAGAGGGAGAGAGAAAAGAGGGAGAGAACCTGCCATGGAGGCAGACTATGGGAGGGAGGAGAGAGGGAGAGAGAAAAGAGGTAAAAGAACCTGCCATGGAGGCAGACTATGGGGGGGGAGGGAATTGGGTTTGGTTTGGGGAACACAAGGCTGTGCTCAAGGCTTACTTCTGGCTCTGTGTTAATCCTGGTAGTGCTCAGGAGAATATATCTGGTGCTAGTGATCAAACCTAGGCCTGCTGCAAACAAGGCAGATGCCTTACTTGTACTGTCTCGCCAGCCCCTAAAACTTAGTTTTAGAATAGCACACTGCTTTGATAAACCAATATAAAAGGTATCACAATTCACTCAATTACGTTTTTTTTTCAGACTTATTTTGACTTTGTGATTTCCATTTGCATATATTAGATTCATTTTTCACTATGTATGAAAATGAGCAGGTACTTGGGCTAGTACTGAACTAGAGACCAAATTGGAAATAAGTAATATTTTAGCAATATTGAGTCTTCTAGTCCACAAACCAATGCATTTTTTCTCCATTTATTTGGGCCTTCTTTATCTCATCAACATTTTATAGTTGTCAGTGTACAGATACATTATGTCTGATTTATCTCTATTATACTTATTGTAAATTATATCTATTATAAATATTATTGACTTATTTCAATTAATTCAAAGTTTTGTTTAAATCCTAAGAGAACTAACTTCCTCCTTTGAAAGGAAGGTCTTATTTTATGACTCAAACCAGTGACATATAATTACAATATGCTTTTGTTGAGGGGACTTCATGTAACCACAATATGAAGATTCAATATAATAAGCAGTAAAGGGGAAGGGAGGGGCATGAACAAGTTTTAGGAGACTGACTTGCTAATGGTGACTCAGAGGAAGCTCAAGGGCATGTTTCCATTATCAGGAAAGTGTAGTGAGTCTTTGTCATTATCAGGAAAATGTAGTGAAGACTGAAAAAGTCTTCAGGTCAGAGGTTTGAAGTCCAAAAGGCTTAGTTTAATGGGAGTCAACGCCCAAATGTGTATTTTCCTGTTTTCAGGAAAACGTGTCCCTTAGGACTATGTGTTGTTATAATTTAAGTAAGGTCTCTTGCATAAGCAGGTTTTAACTATTCTTGCTTTCTGAACATATCTGCTCCTCAGTTTTTGTAAACAGTGTCCACTTTTTAATAATAAGTCATTGTTTGCATCAATGGAGTGTCTCTCTCTCTTCTCTCTCAAGAGTCCCCAATTTTTCATCAGGCTGAGGTGATGTTGGGGTCATTGCAATGTCAATGCACATAACATTTCAATCTATTGGGATCATTACAAAGCAATGCATATAACAATTACTGTTATCGATTTTTATTTCTATTTCTGAATCTTTGCTGTTAGTATGTAAAAATATCATTGATTTTGTATATTGATCGTATATCTAGCTAAGTCCATTTTATTAGTTTGAATAGCTTTTGTAGATTTTGTGAAAGAAGAGAGTTTTAGTTCTTCTATTTTAGTGAAGATGGCTTTTACATCTTTTTCTTGAGAGCTTCTTCTGGTAAAACCTTCCTTACATTACAGAACAGAAGAGCCACTCAACTCTCATTCCTAATTCTAAGGGAAAGGATTGCTCTTTATCTAAGACTGATGTTTGCTAACTTAGAATTTTATAGATGTCCTTTATCAAGTTAAGGAAATATCTCCCTATCTTAGACGTTTTTATGATATATGGGTATATGGCTTAGAGTTTTTATGGCTCTATGGATATATGACTTAGAGTTCATGATATATGGCTTTGAGTTTTTACGGTATATGTTTTTGCCTATAAAAATAATAATGTAGTTTTCTTTTTTTTAGTTTGTTAATTATATACATGATTTCTGATATTAAACCAGCCGTGCATTCCTAAAATAAACTCAGATTGGTCATAATATATCATCTGTTTAGACTTAATTGAATTTGATTTGCTAACATTTTGATTCATAACTGTTACACCTATCTTATGAAACAAAATGATATATATTTTTCATTTCTTACACAGAATTTACTATTTTCTTTTTTTCAATCTTTTAAATGTATTTTTACTTAAGTAACATTGGTTTACTATTGAAATTTACTATTGAAATACATTTCAGTTGTATGGTGTTATAATTAGGTATCTGTATATGACACATTATCACCACTCAAAAAAGTCTGTTGAATTCATCACTATATCATTGACTCCTTTATCTGATTTTCTCCAATTTTTTAGTCATCCAATTTTTAGACATAAAGTAGCACATATATTTCCATATTATAGACCTCATTCCCATGACTTGATGGAAATGGTTTGAGGTTCTTTATGTTCCCAGAGCAGGCAGATGACCTTGGGCTATCTTGCATGTGACAGGACATATTGAGATGTCACTGGTGCCCGCTCGAGTAATCGATGACCTACGGGAAGTCAAGTGATCAAGTGATCCTTTTAATATTGGTAAAATGTATAGAGCTAATATCTTTCTCATTCTTAATCACTGCAATTTGTGTCTTTTCCCTAGTTCCCCTATCAATCTGTTTACAGATTTATCAATTCTGTTTATCTTACCCAAAAAAGTCAGTTTTCTATTTCATTGACTTTTTTCCTATTCCCTTTTATTTTCTTTTCCAATAAATGTTACTTTGATTTTTTTCTAAAGAATTACTTTGTATTTAATTTGTTTTTATTTTACTGGTTACTCAAACCCTCAGTGAGTAATCAGGGTTCAATGCCTAACCACTTTCACTTTCAAACTGATCCTACTACACAACGTTTTAGCAGCAAAAGTTAGGACCAAGGCTATCTAGTGAAAAATAAACAATTCCTACAAAGCCTAGGCCTTCTCATTGGCACATACAGGAAATACCTGTGCCACAGCCGTGGTGTTAGCACCTAAATGAAGATGAACAGATGCAGCTTTGCTTGCATTGAATCCCTTTCATACGTTCTATAAGTCCAACTCTCAATGCCTTCTGCTGTCTAATACTCACCTTGCTTTAGAACAGAAAAAGAACTCGAAGCTGACATTTTCACCTGTCTAAAACCAATTCATTCTAATGTTTTACCTTGATCTGGGTCTTTCATAAAGCTCATACTAATTTTAGAATGAAATCTTCATCAACCAGTAAAACAACTGGGGAGAAAAGATCAAGAGAACCCAGAAAATGCAGCGAAACATAACCATTGTAGGAAGGGCATGAGAGCATGAGGTCAATAATTTTATCTTATCTTAGGTCATTCCTCACTCGGTCTTCCAAGGTGGCTCTCTTGAGCACTTTCTGCAAGCCAGCCCCTGTTCTGAGGTGCAGGATGGAGTTCCTACAGAAGAGATCACAACACCTGGGCTGGAGTAATACTACAGCGGGTAGGGCATTTGCCTTGCACCACGGCTGACCTGGGTTTGATTTCCAGTATCCCAGATGATCCCCGAGCACTGCCAGAAGTAATTTCCTGAGCTCAGAGGGACCTGAACATTGCAGGGTATGACCCAAAAATATAAATAAATACATAAATAAATCAATAAATTATATTTATATCTGTATTATTAAGTCCTGCTCTTTTGTACTGAAGGAGCTGATACCTGAACAGGAAGGTCCATGTGTGGAAGAAGATAAGGCAAGGACAATCTGTGCATGTGTGACACTGTGTGGGCTGCTGGGATCCAAGACTGTCATCAGAAAGTAGAGTGATGCACTGGAGATACTGTCTCTTGAGCTCCAAGCAACTCACTTTCGCTGAGAGCCCACAATTTCAGCTGGTGCTCTGGCTGCCCTAGGCCTAGCCACAGGCTGTGAAAGCTGCAGGAGTCTGCCTCAGGAAACACTGAGAGGTAAAGCTCCTAAAGCTGTGAAAGAGTGTAAATGAAACCCTTTAACATGTTCATTCCCTGGCATATGTGACTCCCTGCTCCACCCAATTTTCTTCAGTTGAGTTTCAAAATGAGTCCCTAGTGTCAGACTAAACTCACCACGCTGAAACTCTTAAATACAGCCTTTTTCTTTGTGCCTATCTAAGCACACACAGCCCAGTCCACCACTCATACGTTGCTGTCTCCCAAGTAAACATTTGCCCTCGGTGAGCTATCCAAGGAGAAGGAAGGGAGCAGCACTGAGCCTGGACCAGGAGAAACAGGGCTTCAGAGCATGAGGCCCCTGGCCAGGGCAACAGGACTGATTGGAGCAGAAGGTGGGATATAAGCCACCATGGCCTTTTAAAGGGGTGAACTTGGGTTGAACTCCCCAGCCTGGGATTTATTTGGATACTCCTTGCAAACCTGAGAACAAAGCTGACGTATTTGTGGATCAGATCCATGTTTTCACTTCACCTTTCTTCAGTGCCAGGGACAACTTTTTTTTAAGTATTTTATATACCACCGGAGAAACAAAAAAAAGATATACAATTAAAAGGTCATGTTTGGGTTTGGCATACAGTGTCAGCACCCACCCGCCACCAGTGCCCATCTCCCACCACCAACATCCCCGGTCCCCTCACCCCTCCCCGCCCTGCCCATGGCGGTTCTTTATTTCTTTCCCTTTATCTCTCTTTTCCTTCCCTTAGCTATGGATTACAGAACATACATTAAAAGGTTGTCATGTGTATCCTTTTGCCTCTTTAATGCCTCAGTTCTAGGTTGGCATTAGTACCCTCGCTACACCCTGTTCCATTTTCTGTCTTACCTAAACTCTGACTCCCCCGTTGATAATTTCCACCTTGGAAGCCTCCTGTTTTTTCACTTACTTGATTTGTATTATATGACATATTTTATGCAATTCTTCTGTATCTGTCCCTCTTCTCCTGAGATCATGTAACAGCTTAATGCCTATGTGAAAACTAACAAATAGGATGTGTTCCTCGTATTTTGGTTTCCCAGAGTAACCAGAGGGTATGGCTGTCAAATGTCCTAGCTTTGTCCATTGTTTTCCAAGGCTGTACCAGCCGGCATTCCCACCAGCAAGGATGAGTGTCCCCTTTCCCCCACACCACCCAGCACTTTTTTCTCTTTGAATATGTCCACTGTGGTCAAGTGGTATCCATTGTTGTTTTGATTTACCCTTGTTAGTGATGATAGCATTTTTTCATATGTTTTTCCTTCATTTCTTCTTGAGTTTCTGTCATTTCTTCCTCCCCATTTTTTGATGGGGTTGTTTGTTTTCTTCTTGTAAAGTTCTACCAGTGCCTGTATATCCTGGTATTAACCCCTATCAGATGGGTATTGGGTATATCTTCCCATTCTGTGACTGCTCTTGTATCTTAGTCACTGTTTCTTTGAGGTGCAGAAGTTTTAGTATCATGTAAGCAAACGAGAAGCTCCATCTAGAAAAGAAACTGCAATCAGCGAGGAGCTCCAGGGAAAGCTTCTCGTTACCCTCAGAAGCAGCCCCCCGAGCAAGAGTGCCGAGATCCATGAGCTATCCCTGGACATTCCCTCTTTGCTGAAGCCCATGTGAGCCTCTCTGCAATTTCTGAGTAATTATGAGGCCATCATGGGCACAATGATAAATGGACACTGAGATAATGCCTTGTATCCCCAATAGCAGCAATGAATCATAAAAGTTGATCTTAAATGATCTTAATGTACATCCAGAAAATCCTTGAGATAATTGTCAGGACCGATTGAATAAGGACAACAAGGAGGATCACTAAGAATGGAAGGATGTCAGAAGTCCCAAATCGTTCAGACTGAGATGAGTTGGCACAATCAAGAGACTGCAATAAATGAGAAACTGAGCTGCAGTCCCAGCTTGGCAGCTTGACTGGCTTTTTATTCTTGGCTCTATCACCTCACCTCCCGAAGCCTCCATTTCTCAAGTGATTCATGGGAATTACGCTAATTTCAAGTGATTCGTGGGAATTAGGCTATAACTTTTCCCTACAGGGTTCCTGAGAACAGAGGAAGAGATAACACCATGTTTTGCACTGTCTTGTTCAGAGTGAGCAAGTGCTCAGTAGGTAGAAGCTGGATACAGCACAGAGACAGTGCAGGTCAACGAGCAGAGTCATGCCCTGATCAGCACCAGGTGGCTGAGGGAGGTGGGCAGAGAGGCACGTTGAGCAGTGGCCATTAGCACACCCCCCAGACAAGACCTAGTTCAGGTTCCTCAGCTTTGGCTGCATGTTAAAATCAGTTTGAGACCTTATTAATGGGTAAATTATCTGCTTTGTTTTTCAGTGCATCTGCTTGACCCTCACCTTCTATATTTAATTGGTCCTGGTTGAGCACTGAGATCAACACTTTAAAAATGTTTTTGATTTCCCAAGTGTTTCTTATGTCGAGCCCGAGTTGAGAACCACAGGTTTATACACTGTGCCCTGGTTTCAGATTTCTCAACTGGGTACAATCTGGCTCCCTATAGACGAACAAGATATTCCAAGAGAACTACAGGTAAAAATCCTATAAAGGAGGGGACAGAGAAAGTAAACTGGGGTGGGGAAGTGGAGACATAGTGAGAAAAGATGACCAAGTACCTTGGTCTAGAGGGTCTTGCATTCTATGCTAAAACCTGGAGGATCTTGGGAGAGAGAGAAAAGAAAAAAAATGATTCTGAGGTTCTGACCGTGAATATCTGAGAACAGAGATACAATTTCCTGTGCCATTTCCTGTACTAGTCTGTAGGGACAGTAGGTGTGAAGACAATGTCCCTGCAGATGTGAACACAGATAATGTTCCTGCAGGTGTGAACACAAATAGTGTCTCTTCAAGTGTGAACACAGATACTGTCCCTGTAGATGTAAGAAGCTCACCGAGCAGCTTGCACTGAGACATGGCAGGAATGAACACTTAACTTCACAAAGACGCAGAGAGCTTTATGAGAATGCCATGTCACGTGTGTATGTGGTTTTTGAGATTGATGTGAGAAAGAGAGAAAGAGAAAGATAAAGGAGGAGGAGAGGAAGGAGGAGGAAGAGGATGAGAAAAGGAGGAGGAGGTAAAGGAAGAATAGGAGGCGGAGGGGAGAAGGTGGAGGAGGAGGAGGAGGAAGAGTAGGAGGAGAAAAAGAGGAGGAGGAGAAGGTGGAGGAGAAGGAGGAGGTGGTGGTTGTGATGGAGGAGGAGGAGGAGGAGGAGGAAGAGGAGGAAAATACAAAAATGAAGTTAAGAGTAAGGGTGCAGAGGCCAGAGTCAGACAGGTGGCAATGGAGAAACAGTCAGGGGAAATTAAGGTGGTCATGTGAAGGCAAGCCCTGTGGTGCATTGTGAGGCCTAGCAGATAACTGGCTATCTGTGAGCACCTCCCTTTCTGAAAGGTGCCCGCCCATTCGCACCTTAGCTTCACTCCCACCTTCTGAGCAATTTGCAGACACTCTGCCTCTCTGCACATGGTCATCTGCCCTTCACTCATATGGCCTCGGGAGTCCCCGTTTCTGACAGGCTGAATGACTTAATGAGATTTGATGGACCTTTCACCTTTATAACTGCCTCCATCTCCTCCAACCTCGGGGTTTCTCTATACAAATGCCATCTGCCTCTTGGCTTTCCAAACTCCATCAGCCCCAAGACTGATTTACCAGGTCTTTCTGTTTTCTCCACCTTGACTGCCGTCATTGATAGATTGGTTTTCCCACAGAGAGAGAAGTTATATAGATCAGTAAATTGAAATTTGCATCATGTTTGGGGGAAAGCCCTTAGCGTTGTGCCAAGGCATAGGACATTCATGCATCTAGATTCTGCTGCTAGTGATACAGCAGCAGCTTAAAGACTTCAGGACATCAGTCCAGATCAGTAATTCATTTTTGTTTAGTTTAGGTTTTTTGCTTGCTTAGTTGCCCTGAATCTTTCTGTAAGATCAGCGTTTTGTTTTGTGTTCCAGCACCAGAGTTCTCCAAGTACCCAGCAATAACTATCACATCATGGATGGGTGAGGAGGGACATACCATTGCCCTGAAAAACACTATAACAAAGATTTTCATTTTGTGATGCCTATTACCAGCATACACTAGAATCTTCATTCTCAGTAAAACATGTGTATGTGTCAGTGTATATGTATATCTGTGTATCACTTATGAATGTTAGAAACTATTAGCCATGCTTCCAGGTCTTATCCCAAGGTACAGCCCTAAATTATCCTCTCCAGCAAGCTTTGAACCCTCTCCATGGAGTCAATTTCCATGAGAGAGCATTTAGCCTCGTTTAAATCAAGTTCAAAGATTTAACTATCCTGTATTGCCTTTTCATAATCTGCTTTAATTGTTATTGATTTGATTGTTTGGAAAGTGCCAGAGATGATAAAGGCCTCTCAGCTCTCTGGCAGCTGACCAGGGTCTGCTGGATCTCCCATTCATCTGGGGTTCTGCAATTCTCTCTAGCCCTCTATAGATAACTACTCCTCCTACCCACAGAGGTCCCTACCTCTGTAGAAAATCAAGAAACAAACAAATAATAAGCAATTAGATAAATAATTAAATTGATAAATAAAAATAAATATCAATTATCAATATCAAAAAAATCAAATAATATCAATTACTCAAATAAAGAGTTAATAAGAAAAACAACTGGAACTTGACCCAGTATTGAAGAGAGATTAAAAAAAAAACCATGTAGCTATTAAAACTCTATATGTGTGCCTGTATTCTTGTGTATATGCATGTATGAGTGCATATGTATACATATAAATATCAATAAACAGAGTAGGAGAATGGAGAAAATTTGGTCAGGACTTGCCCTGTGCTGTGCTGGAATCTACTGTGGCTTGTTCCTTCTAAGAGTCTCAAATTTTCAGTAAAGGTCTGAGAAGTTTCAGTTTTCTGGTCTTTGAGTGCCTAGCAACAACAAAGAAAAAACAAATTATCATCATACTGTTGGAGAAGACTGGTTTTGGGCGGGGGGGTAGATAAAATTCAAATCTCACAGAAAAGTTTGAATCTACCAAAGGCATATTTTATCATTATCCTTATTTCTTCTCATAAGCGTCACCTTTGCCTATGTAATTTGATGAAGTTAAAAACTCACTTAAGTCACATTTTTTGTTTGTTTTGATTTGGGGGCTGGGGAAGGGAACTTCCTGTGATGCTCAGAGGTTACCCCCCGTCACTGCACTCAAGAATCACTCCCAGTAGTGCTTGGGGGACCACACGTGGTGCTGGGTATTCAACCCCGTCATCCACGTGCAAGGCAAATAACCACTCAGTGTCTCATCTCTCCAGCCCCCTTCAGCCACTTATTTAGATTTAAAAAGTCAACAAATACCTTTTGTTGCCTTGCCCTTAATATAGGGAGCAGAGGAGGAACCTGTATGAGAGTTCCTGAGGCCAGTCTGCGCCAAGACCTTCAAGCACTAACATCAAAGCCTATCTAGGGCAGAATGAGAAGTCAGATCAAAGGCTTTGATCCTGAGGGAAGATCCACTATGAATTTTCCATATGAATGGGAGATACTATTTGCGGCTCTTAACATTATGAAAGTAGAAATACATTTTTAGATTTAACAATTTTTTAATTTTTTTTTGTACATTAGGTGGCATGGTTTTTTTTGTAGATTAGGTGGCATGGTTTTTTCTTCAGTATTTTATTATACCACCGTGAGATATACAAATAAAAAGATATACAATTAAAAAGTTCATGTTTGGGTTTTGGTCATACAGTGTTCCAGCACCCGTCCCTCCACCAGTGCCCATCTCCCACCACCAACATCCCCGGTTCCCTCCCCTTCCCCAGCCCACCTCCATGGCAGGTTCTTTATTTCTTTCCCTTTCTCTCTCTTTCTCTTTTCCTTCCCTTCCAGACTATGGATTACAGAACATACATTAAAAGGTTGTCATGTGTATCCTTTTGCCTCTATTTAATGCTCAGTTCTAGGTTGGCATTAGTACCCTCGACAATTGTTAGCACACTGTTCCATTTTCTGTCTTACCTAACCTCTGACTCCCACACGTTTGTGATAATTTCCACCTTTGACAAGACCTCCTGATATATGCTTCACTTGACCTTGGATATTGGTATCATAATATGTACATATATATTTATGCCATGCAAATAAATGCAGTCATTCTGTATCTGTCTCTCTCCTTCTGGCTAATTTTGCTCAACATAATCTTCTCCATGTCTATCCATTTATAGGCAAATTTTATAACTTCATTTTTCCTAACAGCTGCATAGTATTCAATTGTGTAGATGTACCAAAGCTTCTTTGTCTGTCGGGCGCTCCGCCGGGGTCCCCGACAGTGCCGGGAAGCGAAGTTCCCTTCTACCTCGGAAGCCGGCGAGGAATGGATGAACACTCAGGAATCCGATGCAGTTTTAAAAGGCTTTACTTATCACAGGTTCAGGCATACAAATCAGCAAAAGGAAAAACCCGATGCTTAGGATTCCAGGCTAGAAACCCAGCCACGTGTAGGCCAAGATGGCGACCACCACGTGTAAAAACTTCCAAGGGGAATAAACGCTCAGAAGGTGAGATCCCACAGGGAAGAAGACAGGGAGAGCAGGAATGGGCTAGTTTATACCCCCTGCAACTCAGACCTTCCTCCCATTGTTATGGAAAGCAGGGAGGGTCCAATGCCCTTAGGTAATCCCTCCCTGCATCTCACCTAGGGCCTTTACTGTGCTAATGTTTTGAGCCAGGAATGCCTTTGAAATGTAGAGAAGGGGGTTTCTGAGATGGCATGTCACTGTACCAAAGACCAACACCAATGCCAGTTAAATATTTCTCCAAGCCTTCACAAGTCTCCTCTACTTCATTGTAGTTTTATATTTTATCAGGGAGCCATGCTTCTTTGTTTGGAAGCAAACAGCATTTCTCTCTGGTCTAATTACTTAGGTGTCCCTACGTGGCCAGGCTAATATGCTGGTAAGATTTAGCTAGTCCCACGATGATTTTGATAGCATGGGAGAATATTTATAGCAGCTAGTACAGCATACATGGTCGGATAAACTGCCACATTTAGACTACCCCCTTATCTATGGAGTGATTCAAGGGAGGCAATCCAGAGCAGATGCAGCGGCCCTTAGGAGTCCTGCAACATTTGTCCAGTCATCGATTTTCGTTCACTCTGGTTGCTTCCAGATTCTGGCTATTGTGAATAATGCTGCTATGAACATAAAAGTAGGGATGGTGTTTCCACTGCGTATTTTTGGTTTCCCAGAGTAGATTCCCAGGAGTGGTATGGCTGGGTCAAATGGGAGTTCAATTTGTAGTCTTTGGAGGAAAGTCCATATTGTTTTCCAGAAAGGCTGTACCAGTCGGCATTCCCACCAACAATGGATGAGTGTCCCCTTTTCCCCACATCCACGCCAGCACTTGTTGTTCTTGCTCTTTTGAATATGTGCCAGTCTCTGTGGTGTAAAGTGGTATCTCATTGTTGTTTTGATTTGCATCTCTCTGATGATTAGTGATGATGAGCATTTTTTCATATGTTTTTTGGCCATTCGAATTACTTCCTTGCTGAAGTTTCTGTTCATTTCTTCTCCCCATTTTTTGATGGGGTTGTTTGTTTTCTTCTTGTAAAGTTCTACCAGTGCCTGATATATCCTGGATATTAACCCCTTATCAGATGGGTATTAGGTGAATATTCTTTCCCATTCTGTGGACTGCTTTTGTATCTTAGTCACCGTTTCTTTTGAGGTGCAGAAGCTTTTTAGTTTCATGTAGTCCCATATGTTTATCCCTTTCTTCTAGTTGCTTTGTTAGTGATGTTTCGCCTTTGAAGATGCCTTTAGCTTCAATGTCGTGGAGGGTTTTTCCTATATTTTCTTCAATGTACTTTATGGATTCAAGTCTGATATTGAGATCTTTAATCCATTTTGATCTGATTTTTGTGCATGGTGTTAGACACAGGTCCAAATTCATTTTTTTTACATGTTGCTGCCCAGTTTTCCCAACACCACTTGTTGAAGAGGCTTTCCTTACTCCACTTTAGACTCATTGCACCTTTATCAAAGATTAAATGATCATGTGTTTGAGGTTGGGTGTCAGGATACTCAATTCTATTCCATAGGTCCACAGGTCTGTTTTTATTCCAATACCATGCTGTTTTAATTACTACTGCCTTGTAGTACAGTTTGAAGTTGGGAAAGGTGATGCCTCCCATTTTCTTTTTCCCGAGGATTGCTTTAGCTATCCTTGGGGGGTTTATTGTTCCATACAAATTTCAGGAGCGTTTGGTCAATTTCTTTGAAGAATGTCATCGGTATCCTCATAGGGACTGCATTGAATCTGTTCAGAGCTCTAGGGAGTATTACCATTTTGACAATGTTGATTCTCCCCATCCATGAACAGGGAATGTGTTTCCATTTCCTTGTGTCCTCTTTTATCTCTTGGAGCAGTGTCTTGTAGTTTTCTTTGTACAGGTCCTTTACATACTTGGGTAAGTTGATTCCTAGGTATTTGATTTTCTGTGGCACAATTGTGAATGGAGTAGTTTCCTTAATATCCCTTTCTTCTCTTTCATTATTTGTATATAGGAAAGCCACTAGAGAGGAAATCAATGAGTTGGAAACCAAAAAAGCAATCCAAAAGATTAATGAAACCAAGAGCTGGTTTTTTGAAAAAATAAACAAGATTGACAAACCATTGGCAAGACTTGTAAGGACAGGGAAAGAGAAACCCAAATAAACAGAATCAGAAATAAAAAAGGGTGACATCACAACAGAAACCACAGAAATCCAAAAGATCATCAGAGATTACTTTGAGAGCCTGTATGGCGTGAAACATGAGAATCTAGAAGAAATGGATAAATTCCTGAAGTCCTATAACCTCCCACGGCTGAAACAAGAAGACCTCCAATACCTGAATGAGCCTATCACCATCAAGGAAATAGAAACAGTAATTAAAAGTCTGCCCAAACACAAAAGCCCAGGTCCAGACGGATTCCCTAGTGAACTCTACCAAACCTTTAAGGAGGACCTACTGCCAGTCCTTTTCAAGCTCTTCCAGGAAATAGAAGAAACAGAAACACTCCCAAACAGCTTCTACGAGGCACATATCACCCTGATACCCAAAGCAGAGGAGAGACAACACAAAGAAAGAAAACTACAGACCAATATCCCTGATGAACACGGATGTTAAGATCTTCAACAAAATACTAGCAAACAGAATCCAAAGAATCATCAAGAAGATTATACATCATGACCAAGTAGGATTCATCCCAGGAATGCAAGGATGGTTCAACATTCGCAAGTCAATCAACATAATACATCATATCAATAAAAAGAAAAAAATAAAAACCATATGATCCTTTCAATAGACGCAGAGAAAGCATTTGACAAGATCCAGCACCCGTTCATGATTAAAACGCTCCAGAAAATGGGAATTGAAGGGACTTTCCTCAAGATAGTTACAGCCATCTACCAAAAGCCCACAGCAAGCATCATTCTAAATGGGGAAAAGTTGAAAGCCTTCCCCCTGAGATCAGGGACAAGACAAGGTTGCCCCCTCTCACCTCTTTTATTCAATATAGTACTGGAAGTACTTGCCATAGCAATCAGAGAAGAAAAGGACATCAAGGGCAGCCAGATAGGCAAGGAAGAAGTCAAGCTATCATTATTTGCAGATGACATGATATTATACCTAGAGAACCCTAAACTCTCTACAAAAACTCCTAGAAACAATAGACGCATATAGTAGAGTGGCAGGATACAAAATCAACACCCAAAAGTCAGTGGCTTTCCTATATACAAATGGCATGGTTTTTTTTGTAGATTAGGTGGCATGGTTACAATAGTGTTCTGTCAGGGATCCCACTGGGGTCCCCGACAGTGTCAGGACAGAAGTTCTCTTCTACCTCAGAGGACGCAAGGGGATAGGATGAAGACTCACGAGTCCAGCGCAGTTCCATAAAGGCTTTTAATAGTACAAAAGCTCTTCCACAGCAATCCAGTATAATGAAAGAACTTAGCTCTGGTCAGAACTTAGACCATACAAAAGAGCCAAGTCTCCCACCAAAGAGAGAGAGGCTCTCACCCGAGATGAGTCCTACCCAGAAGGAGCACAAATGGCCAAGGGGCCTCAAGTCAGTCCCCTTATATATACCAAAGTAATCTGTGACAGGGAGGATCTTGTCAACAAAGAGCCCTAATTGTAGAAGGCGGTGCCACACCCTATTACAGGTATAAACAAAGGTTACCCAAAGACTAATCACTTCTGCCAAGATTATCTCTTATATAAAACACTGGAAAGAGAGAGAGGGCTGATATAAAGTAAGACATCTTAATTTCATGGGCTTCATGTAATCTAGGTGGCACCCACAAGGTCTTCCTTATTTATTATTAGCACCAGAGTGATTCTGTGTATCTTGTCCATATACTGAAAGGGTCACACTCACCTGTTTGAGCGCAAACTAGTATGATCCTTTCTATAATCTTCCTATAGTCTCAACGTAGCCAGGGTGGTAGTCTCCTGGTAAATTCTAACTGTCCCATGCTGGGTGCAGTGGGTATAAAGAGGAGCTGTGCCCTATCTAGAAAACATAGAAGTCTTAGTAGATGTATAAGTCAGAAGTTATTCAGAGTCAAGGTGACTTCTGTAACTGCCACACCCTCTATCAGTGTTTAGATAGAAGAGAGAACTCATTAGAATGAATCTTGGCTTAAGTAGATTAAGCTGTGAGTGGGCAAAACAGCAAAGTTCCCAAACTGGCTAAACCTGTCATCCAACAGTGTTCCGTTCGTGGTTTGGATATACACAAAGTGTACTTTCCCCACCACCAAAGTGCCAGGACCTTCCACTTCTGTCCTTAGCTTACATCTGGTTGACTCTTTCTAAGCCACAACTACTAGCTCCCTCCCCAGTTTTGATAACCTCAGTTTTATAATCTCCAAGGCTAAGGTTTGTCATCACTTGATATTGTCTATTCCTTGTTTTTGTTTTCATATTTTATATGCAGACTCATTTTATTTATCAATACTTTTTTTATGCTTTTTTGGGTCACACCCAGCGATGTTCAGGGGTTGCTCCTGGCTCTGCACTCAGGAATTACTCCTGGCATTGCTCGGGGGGACCATATGGGATGCCAGGGATCGAACCAGGGTCAGCTGCGTGCAAGGCAAATGCCCTACCCGCTGGACTATTGCCCCAGCCCCCTATCAATACTTTAAATGAGTGAGTAATTTCCATTTTTCCTTGAATAGATATTCCCTACTTCGCTTGGTTTCTTCTTGGTATTGAACAGGCATTCCCTACATAAGTTTGTTTCGCATTTCTTTAGAGAAGCTAAATATTTAACACATGCAATCTGAAGTTATTAAAAATTTTTATGTTATGATGACTTGACAACAGTGTGAAGGCCATGAGAAACAATAACAATTACAGGAAATAAACAAAACATGACTTTACATGATTGTACACATTAGCTGCTGCTTTAGCCCCAGTATTTATCTATTTTGCCTTATTGACTCCTATAATTAGGATGATAAGCTTTGGATCAACATACAACCTCAAATTGACCTTCTCTCTCTCTTACCTGTTAATGGGCCTCTCCAAGTAGTGCTTGATGGGGGCCCAGCAATGCTGGTGATCAAGCCAAGGGCCTCACACATCCAAACCTATGTTCTACCATTTCAACCACTCTCTGGGCCCCAGTTCTAATGTATTTTGCAAACATGTGACCAATCTTGGAAAACACTTAATAATAATCCCACCACTCTCTATTGCTCTTCTAACTAGACATCACTAACTGAGCATGGCAGTCTTTCCCATGTGCATTTGGACAGATCTTTACAAATCTATGCAGGGGCCAAACAGCCTCTATTATTGGTTGCAACTAGCAAATAAAAAGCAATTCTATTTTATGTCCTGGAGCCAGAATCTCAGCTTTTGGACATTTTAAAGGTCTAAGAAATCAAAGGTTTATTTTGTTTTTCACAGCTTATACATACCAGAAACTAGAAACAAACAATAAAGAAGCAGCATTCATATCCTATGATCTATTTTGTTGCTGTTTACTAAATGGATTTGTTCTATGTCTGTTGCTATTTACGTGCCACATAATTACTTATTATGGAGTGTATACACTACTTTAATAGCACTTATTATTTAGGCTTTGCTATAACTATTTTTATTTGTTTCATTAGAGTGCATAAATACTTTTGGGAGGGAGGCTTTTAAGATGAAAAGATGGTTTTTAATTATTATGACTTTCTTTGCTTGGAACTGATTTTCCTAATTAGCACACATTAGAGTCAAATACAGCCACGTATTTTATGCTCACTGGAGTATAGAAAATTTAACTCCTCTCAATGGATTGTTTGTGCAGTAGTATTTTCACAATGGCCTCTGCTTACTCTTATAATGGTAATATTATGCTAATGTGCTAATCTATACAATATATGCCATGTGAATACTAGATCAACATTTTGCAGAATTTACACAATGTCACATTTGCCTGATGAAAATGCCCATACGTTAAATTTTATTTTTATCAATTTCAGTGTCAGAGCCAGCTGACTGATCAGCAGGTGCAACCAAAAAATATCAGGACAAAAATAAAGAGGTGCAGAACTATGCTACTGTTAAAACATTACAAATTGCAAGTTGAAAACTACAGTTTTCTACAACATTTCTCTTCTTCAGCTTGTTACTGCTGTTCAACATAGTACCTAGCTAACTCTCCACTAGTGCCATTTCTTCTCTCCTTTCTGAATACGTGACTGGGCTACATCTTCAGTGTTGATTTTTTATTTGTTTGGGGTTTTTTGCACTTAAAGTATGGCCGCATGGTTCAGCTCCATCTCCAGGAGTACCTTGAACATGACTGCTAGACCCAAGTCATAAGAACTTCTCCTCTGTGTCCTCTGTGTACTTTCCCTCTCTGTCAGCTTCCTGCAGCAGTAATGATGAAAGTGGAGACTGAACAGAATAAAGCCACAAGACTTAGTAAATAACATAGATGTCCTAATGTTGACAATGTTTACTATGGTTTAACTATAGTTATGTAAAGAATATCCTTATATTAGGAAATAATGCTGAAGTAGTTTAGGATAAAAAAGTCATTTCTTCTATAACTTACTGTCAGATTGTTCAAAAGACATTCTACATCAATCTGTTTATCTACCATTCTACCCCATAGAATGAGAGAAATTATTAAAATAATTGTATAAATATTAATAAAAATGAGCATCCATGTACCTTTTCCTTTGGGGATATGAATCTTTTGTTCTTATGAATATGAATTTTGTAACTATATTAAATTGAAAGTTATTGATAAAGAAATAAAGCCTATTGTACCATGTATATATGTTGGGTGCAGTTGGGAGGTATAGGTGACTTATTCTTGGTCTGTGCTCAGGGATCACTTCTGGCAGTGCAGGGGGTAGAAGAGGCCACATGCAGTGGCAGGTGTCCAACATAGCCAGGCAACAAGCAAGGTAAACATTTAACCCCATACTGTCTCTTTTAGCCATTGTTTATATTTTAGTGCATAATATACAGTACACTTTAGGAAAATGTCAGATAATTTATTTGGAAATATATTTAGGCTTTTTATTAAGTCAAATAGAATAAATTCTTATGTCTTTCCACTTAATTTGCATTATACTGGGATAAAACTTCAGCATACAATAGAGTCATCTCCATTAAGATTTAAGTGTGTCTTCCTGTAGTTGAATTCTTGGCTGTCACTTATAACACAACTCCTCTCCATTCATACAAACCACTTGCAAATAACAGAGGCCTAATATAATTATCTCATATAATTTAACCCTGGAAGCATTCCTATTAGTGGGCTGGAAATATATTACAGTGGGGAAGGCACTTGCCTTGCAAACAGCCAACCCAAGTTCAATCCCCAGTGCCAGGAGTGATCCCTGAGTGCAGAGCCAGAAGTAAGCCTGAAACACCAACAGGTGTGACCCAAAACAAAGATAACTTGTATTATCCAAAATCCTTATTCATTTTTCAGATGGAGCAACTAGGGTTCAAGGACATGAATCCTTTGTCTTGGACACAGGCCACCATGTAAAGCGGCAGCACTCCAGCCCAGCCCCACTCCAGGATTCCCAGCTGGCTCCCCTGAACTACACCAGCTGCTCTGTTGAATCAGGATGCCTGGAACTGCCCTCAAAGATTCTGAGACCACAAGAAAGCAGGAGTGGGATGTAGAGGAAACTATCATCACAAAAAATCCAGTGCTGGAAGTCTGAGAGTCAGTACAGCGATTTAGACTCTTCTCTTGAGCACAGTGGGCCCTGGTTCAATCCCCAGCACCACATATGGTTCCTTGAGTGCCGTGAGGAGTGATCCCTATGCACAGAGCCAGGAGTAAGCAGTGATCACCACCACTGTGCCCCCCAAAACAAACAAAACAGAATGATACAGTGGTTTTCTGTGTGGGAAAAAAAAAACAATTTGGAAAGTATTTCCTTTGAATACTTGTCTCTTCCTTTTTTGTTTCTGGGGTGGGGTGGGAGGGTGTTTTTGTTTTAGGGGCACATCTGGCATTATTCAGGCTTACTCCTTCCTGCTCTGGGATCAGGGAGTGTTACTGGTGGGCCTTAGGAATATGGAACACGGAATGCCAGAGACTGAACCTAGATCAGTCACATGCAAGCCTTATCCACTGGGCTGTATCTCCAAGTTTTCTATCTTTTACTTTGTCTTCTGTCTCTGTCTTTTTCTTTGTCTCTGTCCTCTCCATAGCACACACACACACACATACACACACACACCAAAATGAGCATTCTGAATGAAAAAATGGATTATCTCCAAGTTTTCTATCTTTTACTTTGTCTTCTGTCTCTGTCTTTTTTCTTGTCTCTGTCCTTTCTCCATAGTGCGCACACACACACACACACACACACACACACACACACCAAAATGAGCATTATGAATGAAAAATGGATCTCATCATTGAGAGTGGGGATCTTAAAGAAGCAGAAGCAAAACAAAGTGTATTTTAGGCCACACTCGACAGAACTGGAATAAAATGACATGTTGAGCTAATCTGGAGACACTGGGTGTGCTGTCTACAGGATAGAATTGCTTCTCTGCACAAGACTTAAAACAAAGCATCTGCTCTATAAGTAATTAGAGAGTGAATTACTGGATTTAAGATACTCTGGCCTTATATTCCTAGTAGATTCTTGTCAGAATATATCACTCTTCGTTGATCAGGTTGATCAGTTATTGACAAGGTATCTGGAGCCAAGACCAAAGAAACAGTAGAGATTTGCACACCTGATCTCCAACTCTTATCAGAGGGGGGGAAATTGGAAATAGGTGCTGAATAGAGTTAGCTCAGGGGTTAACCTATTCTGATTAGGAGCATGGTATTCTTATAAAAAAGAATAATCCAAGTGTGAAAGCTGTGATCATAAAAGGATCCATTTTTTTTCTCTCTGTAATGGAAGAGCACAAAGAAAGTCCAGTGTCTGTTCAATCGATCTAAGGAAAAAGTATTCCCAGTATCAGTCATGCTGGGGGAAAAGAAGTCCTTGGACAGATCAAAAGGAAGAGTCCAGGAAGGAAAATCTTTCCCTTAGTTTAGGAAGATGCTTCTTCCTTAATTGGAGACAGAAGATGCACTGTGACTTAGACAGGAATGTCCCTGCTCTTCTCAGGGGCTCAGAAGATGATAGCTTCCATTTGAGGGATATCTGAGAATGATCCGGGCTATCATGCCGTGCTGTCAGGAAAGTACCTCTCTACCTGAGCAGGGAAAACTCTATAGCTGTAACTAGAGGCCTGATTTTTTTTTAATTTGAGACAACAGGATTTACAATACTAGTTATGAAAGTGTTTAATGTATCTGATCTCCAGCACCTCTCCCTCACCAGCATTTGCTTCTTCCATCACGATCCCTCCATTTCCCTCACCCACTGTCCTGGGAAAGTTCAGTTCTATGGAAGCCTATTTTATTGAATAAGAACATTTGGAATTTGAAGCAGTCATAGGAATAAGTTACAAAAGATTGTTATTTCCTTCTACTTCAGAGCCTTAGAAGAGTCTTGTTCCACAATTCAGCTCAATATTAGGTAGCAGTGTGTGTGTGTGTGTGTGTGTGTGTGTACGTGCGGCATGCGTGCATGTGCAACCGCACACACGTACTCAGGAGATAGGGATTGCAGATAAAAGACTGGACTCCTCATCCATTCTTAAAACTAAGTGAGGGAAAAGAAAGGTATCACCATTATCTTGAGGTCTCTTTCTGTTATGAAGAAGCTCGAGGGGCCAGAGCAGGTGCAAGGACATTTGCCTTGCACCAACCTAGTTTTGATCCCCAGCACTTCCAGGAGAAATTCCTGAGTGCAGAGCCAGGAGTAACCCCTGAGCATCAGAAGGTGTGGCCCAAAAATGCAAAAAAGAAAGAAAAAAGAAGGAAGGAAGGAAGGAAGGAAGGAAGGAAGGAAGGAAGGAAGGAAGGAAGGAAGGAAGGAAGGAAGGAAGGAAGGAAGGGAAGGAAGGAAGGAAGGAAGGAAGGAAGGAAGGGAAGGAAGGAAGGAAGGAAGGAAGGAAGGGAGGAAGGAAGGAAGGAGGAAGGAAGGGAGGAAGGAAGGAAGGAAGGGAAGGAAAGAAGGGAAGGAAGGAAGGAAGGAAGGAAGGAAGGAAGGAAGGAAGGAAGGAAGGAAGGAAGAAGAAGGAAGGAAGGAAGGAAGGGAAGGAAGGAAGGAGGGAGGAAGGAAGGAGGAAGGAAGGAGGAAGGAAGGAAGGAAGGGAAGGAAAGAAGGGAAGGAAGGAAGGAAGGAAGGAAGGAAGGAAGAAGGAAGGAAGGAAGGAAGGAAGGAAGGAAGGAAGGAAGGAAGGAAGGAAGGAAGGAAGGAAGGAAGGAATGAAGGAAGGAAGGAAGGAAGGGAAGGAAGGAAGGAAGGAAGGAAGGAAGGAAGGAAGGGGAAGAAAGGAAGGGAAGGAAGGAAGGAAGGAAGGAAGGAAGGAAGGAAGGTGGAAGGAAGGAAGGAAGGGGAAGGAAGGAAGGAAGGAAGGAGGGAAGGAAGGAAGGAAGGAAGGAAGGAAGGAAGGAAGGAAGGAAGGAAGGAAGGAAGGAAGGAAGGAAGGAAGGAAGGAAGGGAGGGAGGGAGGAAGGAAGGAAGGAAGGAAGGAAGGAAGGAAGGAAGGAAGGAGGAGGAGGAAGGAAGGAAGGAAAGAGGAAGGAAGGAAGGAAGGAAGGAAGGAAGGAAGGAAGGAAGGAAGGAGGGAGGGAAGAAGGAAGGAAGGAAGGAAGGAAGGAAGGAAGGAAGGAGGAGGAGGAAGGAAGGAAGGAAAGAGGAAGGAAGGAAGTGAAGGAAGGAAGGAAGGAAGGAAGGAAGGAAGGAAGGAAGGAGGAAGGAAGGAGGGAGGAAGGAAGGAGGAAGGAGGGAGGAAGGAAGGAAGGAAGGGAAGGAAAGAAGGGGAAGGAAGAAAGGAAGGAAGGAAGGAAGGAAGGAAGGAAGGAAGGAAGGAAGGAAGGAAGGAGGGAGGAAGGAAGGAGGAAGGAAGGAGGAAGGAAGGAAGGAAGGGAAGGAAAGAAGGGAAGGAAGGAAGGAAGGAAGGAAGGAAGGAAGGAAGGAAGGAAGGAAGGAAGGAAGGAAGGAAGGAAGGAAGGAAGGAAGGAAGGAAGGAAGGAAGGAAGGAAGGAAGGAAGGAAGGAAGGAAGGAAGGAAGGAAAGGAGGGAGGAAGGAAGGGAGGAAGGAAGGAGGAAGGAAGGAAGGAAGGGAAGGAAAGAAGGGGAAGGAAGGAAGGAAGGAAGGAAGGAAGGAAGGAAGGAAGGAAGGAAGGGAAGGAAGGAAGGAAGGAAGGAAGGAAGGAAGGAAGGAAGGAAGGAAGGAAGGAAGGAAGGAAGGAATGAAGGAAGGAAGGAAGGAAGGAAGGAAGGAAGGAAGGAAGGAAGGAAGGAAAGAAGGGGAAGGAAGGAAGGAAGGAAGGAAGGAAGGAAGGAAGGAAGGTGGAAGGAAGGAAGGAAGGGGAAGGAAGGAAGGAAGGAAGGAGGGAAGGAAGGAAGGAAGGAAGGAAGGAAGGAAGGAAGGAAGGGAAGGAAGGAAGGAAGGAAGGAAGAAGGAAGGAAGGAAGGAAGGAAGGAAGGAAGGAGAGGAGGAAGGAAGGAAGGAAGGAAGGAAGGAAGGAAGGAAGGAAGGAAGGAGGAGGAGGAAGGAAGGAAGGAAAGAGGAAGGAAGGAAGGAAGGAAGGAAGGAAGGAAGGAAGAAGGGAGGAGAGGAAGGAAGGAAGGAAGGAAGGAAGGAAGGAAGGAAGGAGGAGTGGAGGAAGGAAGGAAGGAAAGAGGAAGGAAGGAAGGAAGGAAGGAAGGAAGGAAGGAAGGAAGGAAGGAAGGAAGGAAGGAAGGAAGGAGGGAGGAAGGAAGGAGGAAGGAGGGAGGAAGGAAGGAAGGAAGGGAAGGAAAGAAGGGAAGGAAGGAAGGAAGGAAGGAAGGAAGGAAGGAAGGAAGGAAGGAAGGAAGGAAGGAAGGAAGGAGGGAGGAAGGATGGGAGGAAGGAAGGAGGAAGGAAGGAAGAAGGGAAGGAAAGAAGGGAAGGAAGGAAGGAAGGAAGGAAGGAAGGAAGGAAGGAAGGAAGGAAGGAAGGAAGGAAGGAAGGAAGGAAGGAAGGAAGGAAGGAAGGGAAGGAAGGAAGGAAGGAAGGAAGGAAGGAAGGAAGGGAAGGAAGGAAGGAAGGAAGGAAGGAAGGAAGGAAGGGGAAGGAAGGAAGGAAGGGGAAGAAAGGAAGGGAAGGAAGGAAGGAAGGAAGGAAGGAAGGAAGGAGGGAAGGAAGGAAGGAAGGAAGGAAGGAAGGAAGGAAGGAAGGTGGAAGGAAGGAAGGAAGGGGAAGGAAGGAAGGAAGGAGGGAGGGAAGGAAGGAAGGAAGGAAGGAAGGAAGGAAGGAAGGAAGGAAGGAAGGAAGGAAGGAAGGAAGGAAGGAAGGAAGGAAGGGAAGGAAGGAAGGAAGGAAGGAAGGAAGGAAGGAAGGAAGGAAGGAAGGAAGGAAGGAAGGAAGGAAGGAAGGAAGGAAGGAAGGAAGGAAGGAAGGAAGGAAGGAAGGAAGGAAGGAAGGAAGGAAGGAAGGAAGGAAGGAAGGAAGGAAGGAAGGAAGGAAGAATTCCAAAACAGAACCCAGAACCCAGAAGGAGTTTCTCCATCTTAGTCGGGGCAATGCTTTTGTAGACAATCCAGACTTGAGTCTAACTGGGTAAGCCTGTAGGTTAAGATAGATTTGGGAAAGTGTATGAGATGTCATAGTACTTGGAGACTCAAGTTGAGTTAGTTTTGAGAGAGAGAGACAGGACTGATATTTAGAAAATTAGAATTAAAAATACAAAAATGGAATGTGTTCTATTTAGCTGAAGTCAGTTTATGGAGGTTAGAGACCAATATCTGAGATCAGTTATGGACATGCGCCTACCATGGAAGCATACTAATTACTCTAAGTTTGCATGACAGAAACAATTCTGAGCAGCAAACCCTTTCAGTAATGCTGAAGTACAAGTGGCTTATTATTCAATAATGATTAGTAAAAGTAAAAAACATATTCATATGTCTGTCCCTATGAAAACCTTTTATGTATATAGGCACATGGTACTTGTTCTTAACAAATACATTTCTTATGAGTGGATTCTTATGAGTGTGTCAATTTTCCCTGTTGCTGGCAGGACAGCTCTATTGGTGGAGACACAATCACATTAAGGTAAAGGACAGGATAGTGATCAACTGATGTTTTGAGGTTGGCAAATACAATTTGTATACTGTAATGAGAAGGACCGCACACCCAAAATAGGCAAAGGAGGCTCTGGTATTAAAATAGGACCTCAAATTCACCATTTAGGTGCAATTATAATTATTATCCTGGAGGATCCATTGTAATCAGTAGCAACACAGAGGGACTTGTCACTTGTCTATCATGTTTATCTTTGCACTTTCTACCCTGCTCATCCCACTATTGCCTCCTCAGAACAGACCCTAAATTATCTCTCTGATCCTGTAAATGGCCTGGTAATTCCCTCTGTTAACAGACCCCAAGCCTCTAAAGATTCTACCACTCAGCTCTGTCTCCCACAAAATAATGCCTAGAATTTTAGGTCAACCATAGTTTGAATCCTGTGGAATACTACCAAATTTATATACTCATTTCAACCAGCTTTCACCTTTACTAATAAAAATGCTGAGGTTGAGGGACAGGCATAGCAGTAATAGCCAAGAGATCCTGACCGGAAGACCACGGCTTTTTTTTTTCTATTATTATTGAATCACCCGCCCCTCGAGATGTTGCCGGGTGTGGCTGTGATGCCTGACTGTGTCGACAGGCAGCAGACAGACTTGTCTATACCCAAGGCTCTGCCCGTGGGCCCTGGATGGTTGATGTTCTGACACAGAAAAAGACGGCCTCCTGGGATGAATCCAGAGCCATGGCAGAGACTGGCAATCTACTCGTGGTGCATTCAATTTGCCAAAAATAGTAACAATGGACTTCATTCCCAATGAATGGAAATGTTACTGGCTCCCACTAGAGCAAATCGATGATCAACAGGAAGACAAGCGATACAAGTGATTGAATCACAGTGAGATACACAGTTACAAGGTTGTTCATGATTGGGTTCAGTCATATAGTGTTCAGTACCCATCTCTTCAGCAGTACATGTTTCCCACTACCAATGTCCCAGTTTCCCTCTCCAACCATCCCCAACTGCCCTGCCCCACCCCAGCCTGCCTCTATGGCAAGCACTGTTCTTTTTTCTGTTTCTCACACTCCCTCTTTCCTTCTGGGCATTATGGTTTGAGATATAGGTACTGAGAGAGTATCATGTTTATCTCTTTTCCCACTTTCAGTATTCAGTTCTTGTCCAGAGAGACTGATTCCAACTATCATTGTCTTACTTGCCCCTTCTCTGTCCAAACTGCCCTCCTCCCACCCTTCCACTTGGGGCAAGCTTCTATCCATGGGCCAGTCTTCCTGGCCCTTTGTTTTAAATATCTGTGGGTATTAGTCTCACATTACAATTTATTGTGTCCCACAGATAAGTGTAATCATTCTATGTCTGTCTTTCTCCTTTTGACTCATTTCGCTCAACATGATACTCTCCATGTCCATCCATTTATAAGCAAATTACATGATTTCATTTTCCCTTGTGGCTGCACATATGTTAGTAAATAAATACATCTATAACCTGCTGTTGTCTAGAATCTTAAGAAGTTACAGCACTGCTCTGAGTGACCAATATTTCCCCCTACTTTACTGGAGGTAGTTCTTGGCTATCCACCTACTCATTTAAATCTTGAAGCTTCCCCGCCCCTACATGCACATAGAGAAAGTTGCCCTTGATAAACTCTGTCATCACTTATTTTACCTGCAGTTGTGGAATGAGAGCAACTTTGATAGAAAAGAAACCAAAAAATGCCTGTGAACCACTGTAGACTATAAACTCCGTCCAGCCTAGGTTTCTGAGCCTCATGGAATGTCTCCTTATGACTAAATATTGTAATCCATAAAGGGAGAATGGAAAAGGATATTCAAATGGGAGAATGTACTATAAAGTACATTTGACGCCATGTCAAAACTTGCCTCACGGTTGGATAGATTGAAGAAATTCAACTTCCTACAAAGAGCACTCTCATTCTTTTAAATATCCTTTTAATAATTTGAAAGTTTAAATGCATTAAAGGGTAACATAGCAACATTAATTTGCAATGTCTTTTGTTTCTGTCAGTTTAAATTAAGCCCATGATATCTGAGCACAATTTCCTATATTTAATAATACATAAAGCAAGATAATTAAAAGGTATATACTCATGCTGTGAAAGAAACACTGTTGAGTAAATCCCTGACTTTAATCTCCATTTCTGTTGATGAAATATAGTGAAACCAAACTGCTGAACGCAAAATCAAAGGGCACTGTCAAGGACTATTCTCTGCAACAGCTTTCTTCAGATTCCTAAGTCTATTGGAGATTCCCACTTAAAAACAGACTTCACAATAAACATACAAAGCCAACCTCATCACCACCCCCTCTCCCCGCTGAAAACCTGCTGTCTCTCTCCTCTCCTCTGAGGAATGAGAACTCATCAGTCCAGTAACCATAGAGTCATCTTTGGCCTTCTCTCCTTTAGTATCACCAATCCAACCTATACAAACACACACACACGCACGCACACACACATGCACACACGCATGAATGCACATAGGCACACAAATGCAAATGTACAAAAATATGAACATACATATGACATTGTATACATGCATGCATAATGTACACATGTGCCCATTCATAATCCTTCATCACATAAATGTACCTGCCTAATCAGATACTATACTGTTACCACCTCATCCAAGCCCTGTACACCAGTGATTTTCAAACTTTTCACACATGCAGACCACAATAGATCTTGGGCTGATGGTTGAAAACCAATAGGTCATACTTCAGTCACTTGATCACTTGAATCCCGTTATTCATTGATTTGCTCGAGCAGGCGCCAGTAACATTTCCATTGGACCCTATCACGTGCCAATGTAGCCCAATGGCATCTGGTTGATTCAGGAATATGAAGAGCCTCAAACCGCTTCCTTCAGGGTCTTGACAAGGAAGTCTGACCATCACCTAGTTGGGCAGCCATGTGATCATTTGACATCCAGTGGGATCCATTCGGTAATGGCTCTAGTCCAGTGGTTGTCTCCAAATCGCATTACATGTCCAACCCATCTGATTTTTCGATGCCTTGGCAAACGAGACAGCGTCCCTGATTCTGGAATAGCCATGGAGGTCAGAACTCTGGATTCCTTCTCTCACTTGAGTGAGGCGTGATATTCCAAGCATAGCTCTTTCGATTCCTCTCTGGGAGACCCGAATAGCATTCTCATCCTGCTTTCGTAGGGCCCAGGTCTCTGAGGCGTATGTTAATGCAGGGAGAATGGTGGAGTGAAAGAGATGTGCCCAGAGCTGGAGGTTCTTTGTCCTTTTAGCTAATCCTTCGATGCCTTTGAAGGCATTCCATGCCGCTCTCTTCCTCCTGCACAGCTCAGGTTTTAGGTCATTCATCATGTTGACTTCTCGACCTAGGTACACATAACTGCTGCATTCGGAGATGTTTGTTCCATTGAGAGAGAATGGGGCCTCTGGAACTAGTTCATTTTTCATAAACATAGTTTTCTTTAGATTCAGCTGTAGACCTATCTTTCCACATTCTCGGTCGAAGTCAACCAGTATTTGTGCCACTTGGCTAATGTATGGTGTTATTAGAATGATGTCATCAGCGAAGTGGAGGTGGTATAGTTGACGACCATCTATCTTCACTCCCATTCCTTCCCATTCTAATTTTCGCATGATGTTCTCAAGGGTGGCGCTGAAGAATTTTGGTGAAATGGTATCACCCTATCAAACCCCTCTTTTGACATCAATGATCACTTCTTTGTAGAATGGTGAGATCCTGGTGGTGAATCCGTAATACAGCTCACGAAGGATCTTGATGTAATGGGTTTGAACACCCTGTTTGGCTAGGGCTTCGATGACTGCTTCGGTCTCCACAGAATCAAAGGCTTTCTGTAAATCAATGAACATGAGACAGAGTGGCATCTTGTACTCCCTACAAACCTCAATGAGCTTGGTTACTGTGTGGATATGGTCGATTGTGCTGAATCCTTTCCGGAAGCCTGCTTGCTCGCATGGTTGTCCTTCATCTAGTGTTCTGCTAATCCTGTTCAGGATGACTCGTGTAAATAGCTTGTAAATGACAGACAACAGGCAGATGGGGCGATAGTTGCCAATGTGGTGAATGTCTCCCTTCTTCAACAGTAGAACTGTCCTGCTGGTTTTCCATTGGGAGGGCACCTTGCATTCGAACAGGTAGCATGTGAAGAGCCGAGCTAGTGTATTAATGAGTACCGATGGCAGATTCTTCAGGTGTTCGGGTCTGACTTTGTCTGGGCCTGGTGCTATTCCCTTCTTTACCAACGAGTTGGCATGTCAGATTTCAGAAGGGAGAACATTGGGAATGACATATCCATCCTGTGGAATTTGGTATGTGGGCAGGTGGATGTGGCTATCAAAGAGATTTGAGTAGAAGTCCTGGATAATCTTCTCCATTGCCTTTCTGGAAGATGTGATAGATCCATCAGGGTGTCGGAGGACAGTCATCTTGGTCTTATAGTTGGTGAAGGACAGGCGGGCAGTGCGAATGCTTTTCCCGACTTCTGCTGCATCTTCCAGTATTTCTGCTCTTCTGTCTTTGAGGTCTTCTTTTATCACTTCTCTGCACCGTTTAGCAAGCTTGGACATTAGCATTTGGTCTCCTGAGGCTCGCGCCTTGCCATGTTGGCAAATGAGCTCAAGAGTTTCTGAAGACAAGCATCCTTTTGTGTCTTTCTCTCTCTCGGCATACTTTGCACAATCATGGAGGTGCTGAACTAGTCGGTTGTATTCTTCATCGATGTTGTCAATGGTGGTATTTTCCCATGTTGCTGAAATGTGCCAAAGAGTTCCCAGTTGGTGGTCATTCTGGGAGTTCTCTTCTTAAACTTTGCAGCCTTTTTTCCCCCATTGTGGGAAGTAGAATTTTGCATGAAGGAGACGGTGGTCCGATCCTTTTTTTGAATTTGGGGACGACAGCAACATCGGTCAGACAAAACCGTTGATTGAAGATGATGTGGTCAATTCATTGTGGAACTGTCCACCAGGAGATTCCCATGTCCAACGTTTCACTTCAGCTTTCTGGAACTGTGAGTTCCCATGAATGGTCTTGGTGGACATGATGAACTCAGATAGTTTTCACCCTGTTTGTTCCATTCTAGGCCATGGGTCCCGATGTGGAGTTCTTCAGCCGATCTTCTCGGTCCTATCTTGGCATTAAAATCACCGACTATGATCTTGTAGAAGGTGTGATCTTTTTATAGAACTCCTCCAGTTTCGTGTAGAATTTCTCAATTTCATCTTCCTTGTATGTGGATGTTTGTGCATAGACAATGAAGATAGAAATTTCTGGCAGTTGGTCACATCTCTTCAAGTGTAATCGTCCTATCTGGTTTGTTAGGCATTCAAATAAATCAATGTTGACGGTCATGTTCATGTTGACAAGGACACCAACGCCACCTTCGCCGCATGTTCCAAGAAACAATTCTTCTCCAGTGTCAAAGACAGCATGATGCGATTGACGCCTCCTCATCTCAGTCAGACCAATGATGTAGTACTTGATCTTTTGCGCTTGCACCATCAGATCCTCAATATATGCTTCTGATGCCAGCGTACATGCATTGAAAGTACAGACAGTCATTTTAGTCCTTCTTCGCTTTGGCAGCCTAGGATGGCCGTGAAATTTTATCAGGCACTGCTTGTTCACCTTTCTTACTACTGCCGTATTAAGGGCTCTTTCGGGTCAGGAAAAAAAACATTTTTGTTACTGGTTTTGGCATATCGAACATGCATCGGACAGCTTGCCAGGCTCTGCCATGCAAGCGCTATACTCTCATTACTTTGTGGGGCTCTCTCAGAGGGGTGGGTAGAATATTTACGGTAATTTGGAGGTAAATCACACATATTGTATATTTTTGTACTGCCCTCTTGTTGAGTGACACGCTCTATTGAGCCTTAGGCTCCTGCTACATTTAGCTTATGTTAAATTCTGCTCCCTGCCTTTATGGAATCTCCAGAGCAAACACAATGGGAGTTTGGGCAGAATTGAATTGATTTCATAATTTTATAGGGCAAAAATATCTATAATATTAATCTTGCTTGCTCCAGTCCCATATTCTTCCTATCCCCATGGATTCCCACAAGGGACAGTCATGTAGATATTCCAAAAGTACTTGGCCATGTTGAATCAACCATAACATAATCAGTCCTCCTAGTCAAAAGACATGCCTAGTTCAAAGAGACATGCCAATGTGCCTCTGGGCAAACTGACATGTCTCTGATTCTAAAGGTAATGCCAAAGTGACTTATTCTGATGGATTTTGGACCTTACTGGGATCTAGAGACTGGAATCAGCTGACTATATATTCATGGTAAGAATAATTAATGCCATTCTCTACAAATCACATTTTGAACTGCTTTCTGGTTCAGAGATACGCCTCTCCCTGCTCTGCTAGGGAGAGTGTATCTCAGGAAATCAGCTCTGGCATCTGTGAATCTTGAGCCAAAGAGCCCACCTGAAGATCTGCATTTCAATATGGTTATTTACCTGGCTTCCTCTCTAGATAGCCCAGCCCATGGTGGGCTGGGCTGGATGTTTTTGGCAGGCTCCTATCTATGAAATAAGCTAGGAGAAAGGAGAAAGGGCTTTTTGACCATTTTGGATCCTCTTCGACCTCTGCCTCCTCTCTCCTCTCTGTTCTCTTCCCTGTTGGACCTTAGCACATGGTATCGGCCATCTTGGACTAGGATTCTAAACATACACATGGCTGGGACCCAGCTAGGAACCTAAAGTCTGAGGTTTTCCTGTTACTGAATTGTATACCAGAACAAGTGTGAGTAAAGCCTTTTGAAACTCTGCTGGACTCTTGTATCTTTCTCTGTGTGCCAGAGGCCGATCCCCTGCAGCAGAGGGGGACCTCTTACCCTGCTCCTGGATTTTTTCGGGGAACCCAGCATTCTCTGACACCCTCTCAGCATTTTCTGCATTAATTTTCCAAATAAATCTAGACAGAGATAATGATTAAAGATATTTTAAAACACTAACTTGATCATGAAATATCCTGTTCTAAAACATCAATAACTTCCCATAGGTGATATCTAAGATAAATATTAATTTCTTTCCTGGTGTTAATAAGTTATACTTCGCCAAGTTGTCTAGTCAAAGAAAATTTTTGGGGGATTCCTTCAACAAATGATACTGGAATATACACCTCCATGCCTGTACCAAAACTTCCATTGTTCACCACCACGTTAAAGCACTGGTAATCAAGTCTGTGAGTCATCGCATGTCTCTCCACCAAAGAACATTTTGGAAGTTCCTGTCTAGTTATATAGGCAATATATTGCCTACTATATTATTAATTCTCTGCAGGACCAAATATATTTTGCTCATTTTCAAATCCCCAGAAACTAGCACATAGCTAATAGGGAAGGAAGGGAGAGGGAATCAAGAGAGAAAGAGAGGGGAGAGAAGGTCAGGAGAGAGGAGGGAAGGGAAGGGGCGGAAATAAGGAAACATAGCTGTGAGTGGAAATTAATTAGTGCTTAGGAAACTATTCTCCCTGTGAATGCAGGAAGAGATTCCTTGGGTACTAATGTAGCAACATGTAGAGATACTCAGGCAGCAGTCCTCTGTAGTATTCTGTAGTTAGAGGATCAGAGTGGGATTTGCCCAGATCCCTTCAAAATCTCCTACTCTGTTCCCTTGATATCAGATCATCACATAATAAGGGAATAGTCCCACACTAAACTAGAAGTTCTTTATACTTTCTTATTTTAAAAAAATTCTTTATTGAGATACTATGAATTTCAATTCTAATTATTAATGTTCTCAATTATACATCATTCCAACAATACACCCTCCGCCAGTGTGCCCACTTCCCTCCACAAGGGCCCCTTCCATTTAAACCCCATCTCTGTTTCAGGCCATAGTTCTGTGAACCAACTTCCCAGTTATGATGCCTTTGGCCTTTGTACTCCCTTATTACGTATCCTTAAATCCCATATTGAGAGAGATCATTCTGTTTCTATTCCCTTATTGCTGACTAACTTCACTAAGCATAATACACTCTAGTTCCACCCAAATAGAGGCAAATTATATAATTTCTTACTTTTTTATCAATGCTTAGTATTCCACTGTGTGTATATAGATATGTGATATACACATGTATATATAGGCATACAAAGTGGGATATAAAGTGTGTGTATATATACAGTGAAATATATGCATTATCTATACAATAAATATGTATATAAATGTATGGAAATTGCAAATTTTTTATCCATTCATCTGTAATTGGGCATTTGGGCTGTTCCATATATTGATTGTTCTTCTAAATGCTGTGATAAGCATAGGTGTGCAAATACCCTTTGAAACTATTGGGAATTTTACTTGATCACTTGACTTGATCATTTGACATCCTATTATTCATTGATTTGCTTGAGAGGGCACCAGTAGCATTTCCATTTGACCCTATCATGTGCCAGTATAGTCCAATGGCACCTGGTTGCTTCAGGAATATGAAGAGCCTCAAACTGTTTGTTCAGGGTCTTGACAAAGAAGTCTGACCATCTTGTAGGTGGGCAGCCACGTGATCTTTTCGACATCCGTGGGATCCAGTCGGTAACAGCTCTAGTACAGCGGTCATCTCCAAATAGCATTACATGTCCAGCCCATCTAATTTTCGATGCCTTGGCAAACAAGACAGCATCCCTGACTCTGGAACAGCGACAGAGGTTGGAACTCCAGATTCCTTCTCTCACTTGAGTGAGGCGTGATATTCAAAGCACAGTTCTTTCAATTCCTCTTTGGGAGACCCAAATAGCATTCTCATCCTGCTTTTGTAGGGCCCAGGTCTCTGAGGCATATGTTAATGCAGGGAGAACTGTGGAGTCAAAGAGATGTGCCTGGAGCCAGGGGGTTCTTTGTCCTTTTAGCTATTTCTTCAATGCCTTTGAAGGATTCCATGCCGATCTCTTCCTTCTTGTGCAGCTTAGGTTTTAGGTTGTTCATCATGTTGACTTCTCGACCTAGGGACACACAACTGCTGCATTCAGAGACGTTTGCTCTATTGAGAGTGAATGGGGCCTCTGGAACAAGATCATTTTTCATGAACATAGTTTTGTTGAGATTCAGCTGTAGACCTATCTTTCCATATTCTTGGTCAAAGTCAGCCAGCATTTTGTGCCGCTTGGCTAATATTTGGTGTTATTAGAACAATGTCATCGGTGAAGCGGTAGTGATATAGTTGCCAACCATCTATCTTCACTCCCATTCCTTCCCGTTCTAATTGTCGCATGATGTTCTTGAGGGTGGCACTGAAGAGTTTCGGAGAAATGGCATTTTCCTGCCGAGCCCCTCCTTTGACATCAATGATCACTTCCTTGTAGAATGGTGAGATCCTGGTGGTTAATCCATAATAGACCACACAAAAAATCTTGATGTATTGGGTTTGAACGCCCTGTTTGGCTAGGGGCTTCGATGACTGCTTTGGTCTCAACAGAGGCAAAGGCTTTCTTTAAATCAATGAACTTTAGACAGAGTGGCATCTTGAACTCCCTAAATACCTCAAAGGGCTTGGTTACCGTGTGGATATGGTTGATTGTGCTGAATCCTTTTGGATGCCAGCTTGCTCACATGGTCGCCCTTCATCTAATGTTCTGCCAGTCCTATTCAGGATGACTCGAGTGAACAGCTTGTAGATGATGAGTAACAGGCAGATGGGGCGATAGTTGCCCATGTCATGAATGTCTCCCTTCTTAAACAGTAGAACTGTCCTGCTGGTTTTCCATTTGGAGGGCACCTTGCATTCAGACAGGTAGCGTGTGAAGAGCTGAGCCAGTGTATTGATGAGAACTGATGAGAACTGCACATGGCCAATGCAGCAGAAGCCGGGAAAAGCATTCACAATGCCTGCCTGTCCTTCGCCAACTATAAGACCAAGATGACTGCCCTCCGATGTCCTGATGGACAGATCACATCTTCCGGAAAGGCAATGGGAAGATTATCCATGATTTCTACTCATATCTCTTTGATAGCCACGTCCACCTGCCTACATACCAAATTCTGCAGCATGGATATGTCATTCCCAACGTTCTTCCTTCTGAAATCTGACATGCCATTTCATCGGTAAAGTAGGCGAACAGCACCAAGCACAGACAAAGTCAGACCCGAACACCTGAAGAATCTGCCGTCAGTAATCATCAATACACTGGCTCTGCTCTTCACATGCTACCTCTCTGTGGGGGGTTTTAGAGGGGATAATTGAATTAGTGTCACTGGATATTATGGGAGTTCTGTTCTTTTTTTTTTTTTTTTTTCACACCCAGTGATGTGCAGGGGTTACTCCTGGCTCTTAACTCAGGACTTACTCCTGGCTGTGCTTGGTGGACAATATGGGATGCCGGGATTGAACCTGGGTCCGCCATGTGCAAGGCAAATGCCCTACCTGCTGTGCTGTCGCTCCAGCTCCCTGTTCTTATTTTGTTTTTTTTTTAGAAATCTTCATTTTATTTTCCATAGAAGTTGAACCATATGAGACTCCCAACAACAGTGAATGAGAAAGGATTCTCACCATGTTACTAATAGCGGCTATTTCCAACTTTTGGAATATATGCCATTCTTGAATCACTTGTCTTCCAGTTGTTCATCGGTTTCCTCAAGCGGGCACCAGAAACGTCTCCATTCATTTGGAATGAGGTCAATTATTGTTAAGTTTTTGGCATATTGAATACACCACAGGTAGCTTGCCAGGCTCTGCCATGGGTTCATCCAAGGGGGAACCCCCAAAAAAAAATCAAAAAACTCATCCCTGGTTGAAAACTCTGGGGCAACTAAGGGGAGGGTGGTGAGTCAAGTTCCCATCTTGCTGAAGCCCCAGCAGCCACACTCACACCCAACAACTGCTGCCATTCTTACTGAGATGATATCTTTAGTTGTTTTTATTTGCATTTCCCTAATCACAAGTGATGATGAGAATTTTTATAGCCTATTTACCATCTATATATTGGGGGTGAAGGAAGTGGTTGTTCAAACTCTCTCCCCATTTTTGGATGGGGTTTTGGATATTTGTTGTTGAGATTTATTACAGTGCTTTTATCTGATATTAGATTAGATAGCCTGGACATGTAATGCGACTTGGAGATGACCACTGAACTAGAGCCATTACCAACTGGATCCCACGGACGTCAAAAGATCACTTGTCCGCCCACCTACAAAATGGTCAGACTTCTTCATCAAGACCCTGAACAAACAGTTTGAGGCTCTTCGTACTCCTGGAGCAAATAGATGCCATTGGGCTACACTGGCACGTGACAGGGACAAATGGAAATGTTACTAGTGCCTACTTGAGCAAATCAATGAATATCAGGATGTCAAGTGATCAGGTGATCAAGTTTATCTGATGTGTTATGTGTAACTATTTTCTTCCATTCAGTAGACTGGCTTTTTATTTTAACTTTAATCTCTGACCTTCCTAAGAAAGCATTATACAGATTCAATAAAATACCAATGAAAACTCCAGTGATGTTCTTCAATGACTTGGACAATGATCTACTAAAATTTTTATGGGCCTATAAAAATCCCAAAATAGACAAAGTAATTCTAAGGAAAAGAATATGAGAGGCATTGCTCTTTCCAAGTTTGAACTGTACAACAAAGCTATAATAATTAAAACTGAATGGCACTGGAATAAATACAGACCTGCAGATGAATGAAACAGAATTTAGGGTCCTGGTTTGCCCCTCAGATTTCTGGGCTTTTACCAAAGAAGCTAATGAAGTGGAGAAACGGAAGTATCTTCCAAAAATGTTGCTGGAAAAACTTGATGATCACATGTAAAAATAATGAAAATTGAGCCATTTCTTATGCCATTCATAAAAGTAACTTAAAAGTGGAGTAAAGGGGGAAAAAACACAAAATTAGACTAGGATCCAAAATATATACCTAAGAAAACATAGGCATAACTCTTCAGGAAGTTATGCCTTCAGGAGCTCAGAAATGTCTTCAAAGAGATGAAAAAGAAAAAAGCAAAGATGAAATAAATGGTACTATATCAAATTAGAAAAATTTTGAAGGTAAAATACAATCTAATTTATCTATGCACTCCCACAGCTCCCAGAAGAAGGCAGACAAAGAAGACACTTAAAGAATAAGTATTTTTGTTGGATTAAATCAGTGGAAGAAAGAAAAGCCATAATGAGATGACCTACAAATGGACCTCAGGGCAAAAGGCTTGGGCTTACTGCCCATGTCACCAGTGAATGGGATTTGCCCAAAAAGCCAATACTTATGCTATACACTAAACTGGCACCAGAGTTGTCCCAATTATTGGCAGCCACACAGTGGGCAGCAAATCTTCTGGGTAATAAAATAAGTCAGGTCAGTGGACACCAGAAGCCTTGACCTCTAAATTCTCAAATGATTTCTCCCTTATGCTGAACAACAAAATGTACACGTGTTCTTCCCTCTCTAGCAGAGTTCCTGGGGGTGACTAAGACTGTGGGGCAAAAAAAATATTTGGGGCACATTGTGGAATGCAGCTAGAGTCTATATGTTTAACTTTTCATTGCAGAACATTTTATTTTAAGCCAGTGTATAATTAGAGAGGCTGCCATGAAAATGAGCGGTTTTGTTTATTTATTATGTAAGCATGCCTTTTATTAAAACGACGTTGTGAAAATCTAATTGCCACTCCGGTAATATAGCATAGCAGTCCCTTACATAAATACATGATTATTATGTACAGTCACTTATCTGTGAACGAGTTCTGCTACTACTTTCCTTAATTAAGGATACAAAAGGGCTCCTTCATCTTTGCATATTCCCTTGCTAGGACATTGATACTCATTATTTCCTAAGTCCAAACACTGAAACTGTGTCAAGAATGCATCCATCACTAGATGGGTACTTATAGTCAGCGGAATTTTCAACCCTGTCAGCACTTTCAGCAATTTGCAATTTCTGTATGTCTGACATGTGTTTTTATTGGTGAAGATCGCTTTCAAATACCAAGATCATGAGAATGATTCTTAGTGTAGTCTCTGCTGCAGCCTAATGTAATGTCAGTAATTAACAGCCTGCGATTAGCAGCCACTCCAGAAAGTGTTTGGATGTTAATTTGCTTCAACTAATATGCAGCACTTCTGGGTAATGAGATCTAAGCTATAGGTTCATAGAGAAAGCAAATTATTTTCCAGCATTTAATCATACAAATGATTCTTAGTTAATCACTTGAACAGTAAACCTCAATGTTCTAATAAGTGACATTTGTTTTTCTGTCATTCAGTTTATTATGGTAGAGGCCAGGGCAGAGATATCATTTTTCTTAATGGTCAAATTCCCATTTATGGCACCATCACTCCAAAATAAAATCTTTCTCACAACACAGAGACTGGGAACTGGGTTTGTGTGTGAGCACAAAATTCAGAGAGAATATATGTCCAAATTGGACTTCTCTAACGTTAAAGCCATCACATGGTGCCAGATTGACCTCAGTTTACATATCCCTAGAATGGAATAAATGATCCATTGCTCTTTAACATAAATAATCTGATGCATAATGTCTGCCAAGAAATCAAGACCAGAGACTACTCATTAACCAAGCATTAATTACTTGAATCCTTACAGTTATAAGGTTGGGTAGGAAGGCAAAAGCCACCAGAACAGGAGCATATTCACTAATTAACTGACTTCTGAAAAAGTAAGTGCCTTCTCAACATTAGCTGGAACTGTTCAAATCATGAAGCAAAGTCATCAACAAATAAAGATTTGGCTAAGTTAGTCCAGCTATGAATTGACAAGTAACAGGCATTTCAAATGATGATGTACATAGAAAGACTAGGGAGAGCCTTTAGGAAATTGAATAAAACCTTATTTTTTTTTGTAAATTACCGACTTCACATTTACACTGAAAAGGTCAAACATGCCATAAAGGATGCCGGGTCACGTTGTCATCATGTCATCAGAAAAAATCACACCAAAAAAAAATTCTTTTAACTCCTGATTAGTCTTTTGTTTTTAGGATTGGTAGATGCAAGAACACTCCAAAGTGGTCAAACTTGAGGGAAAATACATTGATTTTAAACTTTTTATTTCACCTTTTGCTAGGTTTTATATGTTTGATAAATTTCTATGAAATATAGGTCTTCATTTTTGCAAAGTTTTCCTGGGATACCAAGACGTTTCCAGGGCAAGTCTTAAAGGTCAATTTCATAGGTTATCATTATTAAGAATCTTTTTTTCTAAGAAACAAAGAGCAAACATTAAATGAAATTCCTCTACTGTCCAAGGTAGACATAGGGCATCACATGGAAAGAAACATATTAAGGAAAAACACTGAATAGATCCATGCTGTTAGGCCTGGGGTAGTGCCCTCCAGATTCTCAGTGGGTGAAGACCGGTGGCACTTGAGTCAAGGCTGCCAGCTCTGTTTGTCTCTGTCTGGTGACTGTCCCAATCCCACACTTGGATGTTCATCCAGCTGAAACAGCTTTTGCTCCCAAGGTCATTGTACATAATGCAAAGCAACACATTCTATTTCATGGAAATGGAATTACTGGGTCCTTCCCAGAATAGTTTAAGTATTATGATTTGCAGTACAGTTACTGGCAGGGTTTTGTGCATACAAAGTTCCAGTACCACAGACTCCACCGGTGTACCCACTTCCTCCCCCACCATCATCCTAGTACCTGCCCCCATTTGATGTCCTCACAGCCCCAAGTTCAGTTCTGCAGACCAGCTCTTGGGTTCTATTGAAAGTGGGATTTTGAAGAGAGAAAAGGAAAAACAGAAAAAGCAATAGTTTTTAAAACAAATGGGAGGAAAAAAATCTTTACTTCCCATTTTACTATCTTGCCTAGAATTATCCTTGGGCTAGATGACATTTTTGGGGGAAAGAAACTATTAAATTCTGACATTTTCCAAACATCTCTCCCATCACTCATCATTGTGCTTGACAGTTGCCATTTAGGATTTATTCCACACATTGACCCAGTGATTCTACTTTTATGAAATTACTTGAAGGAAATAATAATGGGTGTGGCAAATATTTAACTTAAAAATAGACCAGAATTCGGTTTTCTGGTAGTATCTAAATATTCTTTTTGTTAAAATTAGATTTTTTTTTGCATTTTGATGTCATTTTTTAATTCAAATAAAGGAACATGAAGACTAATGAAAAGAGAAAATTTCTTTGAGATAAACTTTAAGAGACTAAAAAATTGCTGAAAAAAAATAGTTTATGATAACAATATATTAGAAAACCTGAAGGTCCAATAATTATGGCTTACCTATAAATGAAACACTTTGTGTTAGAATATTTAATGTGTGAAAATATGCCTCTGGTAGTTTTTAATTGAAAAAGAATTCGTTTCATTGCAGTAAGCCCTAAGATTCCAATTTGCAGAAAAGTAGACACAGATTTTTTTTTAAAAAAAATAAAGGAGCTCCCAGGGGTATAGTTCAGTGACAGAACACATGCCTTGAATGTATGAATCCATGGACTAACACACACACACACACACACACACACACACACACACACACAATCAACTCATCAGTTTCATTGATAAAGAAAAAAATCTCAACCTGAAAAAAGAAAGAAGTAAACACTGAAGGCAGTGGGCCTCCACGGGTGGCTTACGGGAGGCAGAGCAGAGAGATGGCCAGATCCACTTCTGCCATGCCAGGATCAGCTAGGATATAAAGTCTGGGATGAGCCTCTACTCAGCCTGGGCCAGAGCCCCACCAGGCCCACTACATCACCATCAAGCCACACCTGAAGTCCACTTGGTCTGCTCAGAAAAGGAGTTAATGCACTACCCAATTTCTCAGGCTGCGTGGACTCTGGCTGAAATGAGGAATTGCTCTTTGCAGGAAAGGAAAGTCAGTCCTAAGCCTTACCCAGGCCTTGCACGTCTTTGTCCTTCTCTCAGAAAAGAATTTCAGGAGGAGACAGTGAAGTAAAAACAGATTTTGTTTCGAGGTTGTGAGGAAGGGAAGGAGGAAGAAAAAGGGAAAGGAACACGCTTGAGAGAGAATGCAGGTTTCTCCAAAGACAGAAAGAACCCCAGCAGAGAGCTCCAGAGGGGGAGGTGGGTGACACATGTGCTCAGGCACCACATGTGCTCGGCCACGAGGACACAAGCATCACCTGGGTCTGGACAGCATATGCACATGCTTCCTTTGTTCAAGGTGATTTTATAGGGTTTTTACCAAGCTGCCCCATGTGGGGCTTCTAGCTAGGTAAGAGTTGTTATGATGGTTGCCAAGGGGGTAAAGTTGGGACTGCTTGAGTGGTCAGTGGTCTACTTTGACATTTCTTTCCTTGGCCTTTGTTCCTGCTGGAACTTCTCTGAGGGGGATGCAGCCTTCTCTGGGTCTGTTGGCACCAGGTGAAGCCTTATCAGCCTCCTGTGTCTGCAAGGTGGGCTTTTACAGCTTTGAGCTATTGGTTTCATTACTTCCTAAGAATTCCATTGCCAAGGGGCTCTTGCCTATATCTGCATCACTGAATGGAAAGTAACTCAGAAAGGAGTCACAGAGTGGGCAGAGTGCTCCCCTTCCGCTATTGCAAATCAATTCTGAGAGCACTATTTTCCTCTATAAAATACATTGCTTGGGACAGACTAAGTGGCATAAAAGATGTGGAAATCAGGCGAGCAGGGAGAGTCTTGGGTACATTGGTAGTGGTGGAGCTACAGTAACTTTGCACACCAAAACCGTAAATGTAAACACTGTTTTAACATATTACCTCTATAATTAAAAGAAAAAGTTTGAAAGGTCTGAGACAAGGTCGTGGACAGGAAGAACCAGAGGAGGAGAACTAGGCTGAAATGGGGTGTATGGCAAAGAGAGCGCCCCAGTGGGTCCCACAAAGCCTCAGAGGCACTAAGCACTAATCATGGGTGCATGTGTTTCAGGGTAGGCTAATTTGGAAGTCAAGGAGGCCTGGGGCGGGAGGGACGCATTGGTAACTCCAGGACCAGGCCCTGTTTCCGCCTGCTGAGTTCAATCAAGATACCCATCTCTGGGCCAAACTAACAGTCTTAAAAAAATAAAATTAGTCCTTAAGTTTCTATGTAAGATTATTTTGCCAGTGCAGTAACAAGTAACTAGGGGCTCAGAAAAACTTCTCTAGAACCTTATGCATCTTATTTACCCATTTATACAAATGTGAAATGCTGTGTCAAGACCCCCATGCTCACCTCCCTCTCCCCACCCAGTCTCTTCCTTTCTCTTTCCTCTCTTCCCCTTCCTTGCCTCCCTCTGCCTTGCCCCACATCTCTTCCTTTCCTTTCTTTTTTATTGAGTCATTTACCCAGATAACAAGGAGGCAATGTTTAAAGTATCTCTGTAGCAGGGAAAATGGAAAAAGCATAAAATACATTGTCATTATTAGTGTATAAGAATTTATTTGTATTTAATATTGCCTGTCAACAAACTAGGAAAAATGTTCTCATTATTATATATGGAGATTTTATAGTTGATTATGATAGTAAGAAACAACGGTTCCAGAGCAAAGAGAAAACATAAATAAACTTTTTAATAATATGACATATTTAGAAAGATTTTGTTAATGAAAAGGGAAAAAACACCTATCCTTTGAGAACCTTTGCCATGTCCTTCCTGGTAATGTCACTGCTACTGATCCAATGTAGATCTGATTTGAGAAGTTTGAGAATCTGTAGCCAAAGAGTAAATGTTTCTAATTAATAGAATTGGTCATTGTTTGTGAAGGGAAAACAAACGAGTGGCATAGGAAGGCAAATGAGTGCAGGTGTTGAAGGAAGGAAAGGGCTAAAGGGTGCAGGGGCTCAGGCTACAGTTATGGGGCGTGGAGGGAGAACTAGAGACTCAGTTGCAGGAGGAAAGGGAGAACTCCAAGAAAATCACAATGTATGCAACGGGGTTGGGAAATTACTGGGATAAAAATTGAACTAATGGGTGCTTATTTCAGCGAAATCTCATGTTCTGCCTCCGTACCTGTTTTGCTTGCTCTGGCTTGGCAAAAGGGAATTTATGTTATGTTTTAGCCAACTGCTTATTGTTTCAAAATGTCTGAAAGCTATGCCTTTAGCCTGGTTCTGGCTTCCAAGCCCAGGGAGCCATGCCAGCTTCTGAACCCTCAATGCTGAACTCTGTTGCCTCAATAAGTTCTTTGGTCTAAGTTGCTGAGCTGGTCTCTGAATAGCACCACGATGGATTTCAGCCCAGAACACTTTTCCATATAATTCTTTTTACCCACTATATGTTTCTGTATTGGTGTCTAGTCAAAGTTCAGCTCCATCATTTTCAAAGCTTATTCAGTCATTTTATCTTTATTGTTCATATATCAGGAGTCACAGCTTTGTTACAGAGCTGAAATCATGAACATTCGCTTGTGGTGCTCACACACACTGGCTTGCAGGATATCTAAAGTCAATGGAATTGGTACCATCAGCTGCCGTCCAGAGGACATCAGTCACAGAGAATGAGACAGACAAACATATAAGAAGACAGACAAATACACATGGACAGTCCAAACTTTAAGTCGCCTGGGCAGCCTTAGGTGACTTCACAGGCTGGCTGTTTATCCAAAACAGTACCAGTCCCCCTTCTGCCCCCCAGCCACTCCCTCCTGGGGCCCAACAGGTGATCCATTGTAGACAGAGACAATAAGGACAGTGAGTAGCATACTAACATTCAATAGGAATGTTAAAGATCAGAGGCTGACTATTTTACATAGTTATCAGAGTGCACCTTTGAAATATAAAGTCCTGACAGTTTCTTATTCTATATTTTGTTCATGCAGCCCCTGCATCTAAAAAACTTTAGCCAGCCTTATTCTGTACTTGCCTGGTGCATGTTTGCGGCAGATATTTGCTATTTAGTGTATTCTTTTCTGATATATATTCTTTGCTGGGTGCATGCAAACCCTTTGCACTCTAATACCTCAACTCTCTGACCTAACCTCTCCCATCCTTGGGGTTTTCTGTTAGTGGGGTTGAATCCTGGCAGTATAGCAATAGCCACACACACTTTATTGTGATGCCTAGAGATCTAAGGATTAAATGCAAGACTTGCATATGCAAGGCAGGAGCTCAGCCTCCCAGCATCCCTGAGTTCCTCTCTCATTTGTATTTTAAATTGTTTCTTAGTTTAAAAGAAATTGTCTGTTTGAGGGTATTTTTAATTGATGGACTGCAAAATTACTCTCAAAGTTAAATAGCAAAGTAAATTATCAGAAATGAATTGGATCTAATTTTCCAGACAAGATAATCAGCTGTCTCTACATGAATGTCACTAGAACCCCCTTTAAAGTTGCTTTTGAACTTCCAGGTCATCAAATTTCCTCATGTTCCTTCTCAACAATGTTTTGCCAACCATCAGTTTCCTCCACTTGTAGCAGCTCTGACACTATCATGGAAATCACCAGTGATATTCCGTAAATGCCAGCCAAAATCTATCTGCAAGAACATCTGCTCAACAGTGCAAAACTGATGTAATTACCAACCATCATCTTTTATCCTCCTGCTGGGGTAACTGCTCCAAAGCATGACTTTTTGCCCTGAGCTAACAAGATCCAGAAACTCCCTGTTATGCACAAAACCTACTGCTGAAAACCCATGTAGCTTCCACACAAATTATAACCCAGCCACTCAACTAACAAGAGTAACTAACATCCTGGGTGCCATAGGGTCTCAGAAAATTGTGCTCAAAACCTGTGAGTCTGAGACCTCCTCCTCCACCTGCTACTTATTTTTGTCTAACATATATGGTTTTCAGAAGAATAATGTAGGAAAGAAAGAATAGAGACACCTACAGTTTCAGCACCCTGTTTTAATCTGATAGCTATTGAAAAGAATAAGTGTCAAGTGTCTAAATCCTATTTGAAGCAGAAAAAGGAATTATAAAAATATTTATTGAGCATCTACTATTTGCCACATGTCATCCTGATTATTTTTCTGTTGTTTCATTTGGTTGAGGTTTTAAAAATCCTGTTCAGTCCCATTTTGACTCTGCTAAATTTAGAAGAGGAACATAAACTTTAACTCTGAAGCAGGTAATGTTAACCATAATTTTTTAGAGAATAAATCTAAGAATTTTTTTCCCTGTCAGGGATTCCACTGGGGTCCCCAACAGTATCAGGACAGAAATTCTCTTCCACCTCCAAGGCCGACAGGGGAACAGATGAAAACTCACGAGTCCGGTGCAGTTCCAAAAAGGCTTTTAATAGTACAAAAGCTCTACCACCACAATCCAATATGATGAAAGAACTCTAGCTCTGGTCAGGACTTAGACCATACAAGATAGACCAAGTCTCCCAGCAAAGAGAGAGGATCTCACCCAAGAGGAGTCCTACCCCAAAGAAGGAGAAAAGGGAAAAGGAGCCTCAAGTCAGTTCCTTTATATACACCAAAGTAATCCTATTTGTTGACAGGAGGGTCCTGTCAACAAAGAACCCTAAGCAGAGTATAGAACGGTGGTGCCACACCCTATTACAGGTATAAACAAAGGATTACACCAAGGACTAGTTCCTTCTTCTGAGATTATCTCTTATGTAAAGCACTGGAGGGAGAGAGAGAGAAAGAAAAGAGAGAGAGAGAGAGAGAGAGAGAGAGAGAGAGAATAGGGGTGGGGGCTGGTATAAAGTAATACATCTTAATTTCATGGGCTTCATGTAATCTAGATGAAGGTCATTCTTTTTTATTATCTGCACCAGGGTGTCTCTCTTGAACTCTCTCTTCAAAGTTCTTTTCAAGAGACAGACACGGGGCAGAGCTGCTACTTGCTCTCCCTGTGCCCAGCCGCTCACAAGGCGCCCAGGAGGGATGGCGGGTTCTAGCCCTGGCCCGCCACCCCAGCAGAGCCTTGCAACAAGCCAGACAACCCCCACTCCATGAGGGCCTCCATTTTCCACATCCGGACTTCTCTCTCATCAGAAGTCCACCCAGCAGACCAGCCTATCACAGCCCGGTTCATCAATAAATGCTGGACTTAGAGATGACTACAACAGTATGCTACCTGCACTGCAGAGCCTGGCAAGCTACCCGTGTTGTATTTGATATGTCAAATACCAGTAACAATTATAGACCTCATTCCGGAATGGATTGAGGCTCTTTATGTTCCTGGAGCAAGCAGATGCCCTTGGGGTCTACTAGCATGAGACAGAACATATGGAGATGTTACTGGGGCCCGCTCGAGCAAATCGATGATGAACGGGAAGACAGTGATACAGTGATACCAGGGTGATTCTGAGTATCTTTTTCTCCATATACTGAAAAGGTCAAACCCGCCTGCGTGAGAGCAAACTAGTATGATCCTTCCTATAATCTTCTTATAGTCTCAACGTAGCCAGGGTGGTAGTCTCCTGATAAATTCTAACTGTCCCATGCTGAGTGCAGTGGGTATGAAGTCTTACTAGATGTATAATATGTCAGAAATTATTAAGAGTCAACATGACTTCTGTAACTGCCACACCCTCTATCAGTGTTTACATAGAAGAGAGATCTCATTAGAATGAACCTTGGCTTAAGAACATGTAAGTAGATTAAGCTGTGAGTGGGTAAAACAGCAAAGCTCCCAAACTAGCTAAGCCTGTCATCCAACATTTCCCTATTATGTTAAGTGAACAAGGGTGTAGAGAATGTTTAGTTTAAAGTAATACCAACAAGCTATGATTTCCCATCCCACCCTACCCCCACACTGTTCTCATAATCTGTTGCAGGACACCTAAAAGCCTAAAAGCCTCTGCATCTGCCCTGGATTGCCTCCTGCAGATCACTTTGTAGATAGGGGGTAGTTTAAATGTGGCAGTTTTTTCTGACCATGTATTCTATACTGGCTGGTATAAATATTATCTCATGCTACCATAATCATGGTGGGACTAGCTAGATCTTACCAGCATATTTGACTGGCCACATTGGATCTCTAAGTAATTAGCCCAGAGAGAAATACTGTTTTCCTCCAAGCAAGCAAGCATGGCTCCCTGATAACTCAAAGGCAACTAAAATACAAAACTACCATGAAGTAGATGAGATTCTTGTGATGGCTTGGAGAAATATTTAACTGGCATTAGTACAGAGACATGCCATCTCAGAAACCCCTTCTCTATCCTATAAAGGCATTTCCAGGCAGATCTTGGCTCAAAACATTAGCATATAAAAGGACCTAGGTGAGGTGCTGGGGGAAATTACCTGAGGGCATTTGACCCTCCCTGCTTCCCCATAATAGTGGGAGGTCTGAGTTGCAGGGATATAAAACCAGCCTGCTTCCCTCTCCTCTCTCTCTCTCTCTCTCTCTCTCTCTCTCTCTCTCTCTCTCTCTCTCTCTCTCTCTCTCTCTCTCTCTCTCTCTCTCTCTCTCTCTCTCTCTCTCTCTCTCTCTCTCGGCTCTATTTTGGGGCTTGCACTCTTCTTGGGAGTCTTGTCTTTGTCTCCTTTTTACAGGGCCTTTACACGTGGTGGCCGCCATTTTGGCCTACACGTGGCTGGGGTTCTAGCCGGGAATCCTAAGCACCGGGTTTTTCATATTGCTGACTTGTATGCCTGAACCTGTGATAAGTGAAGCATTTTAAAACCTTGCCGGATACCTGAGTTTTCATCCATTCCCTGCCAGCTTCGGAAGTAAAAGGGAACTCGTTTCCTGGCACTGTTAGGGACCCCAGCGGCATCCCTGACAATAATCTGTGTCCCAGTTTCTACTTTTACAAAGTTGAGGGAGGCTGAATTGAGATTTCTGAAGTCCCTAACTATTTTACAGTGTCATGATTCTTTGGTTCAACAAATAAAATTTCATTTCAAACTTTTTTTTAACCATGCACTCATTCCTCCTATTTTTGGGTTCCTCTTAAAACCCTTAATGAGGCCAAGAACAAACTAGATGCGGTGTCAGAAGAACTAGGAGTTGAAAGTTATTCTGACAGTATTTTGTTGAATTATTTTATGTTTTCATTACTTTTTAGAAAAAAATTGTCTATGAATTTTCAAAATAAATATGTCAAATAATGCATCTTCTACCCTCAAGTAGAACTATGGCTGCTTTTCACAAGAAATTATATATATATATATATATATGTATCAGAATGACTGAGAATGCAGCTCTGACTAATCTTCCTAGAGTAAATCATATTACTATTTTGCTAGATAAAAATTTTGGGTGATGTTTGTGTGTATTAGGTACAGAGGTATCTGATATCAATAGATGGAACATTGCCTTTTCATCATGAGTCATCATGAAAGAAATCTCTGTCATTTTGCTTTGGATTTATGAGGCCACTTTCTAGCTCTTAACCCATGAAAGCCACTAAAATCAATAATTCATGAAATATTTGCCAGGCTTACCTTTTATGTCTTAGCATTGTGACAGGGACTTGATTGACTAGCAAGACATCTCAAATTAATATAGTCACCAATTTTTTCAGACCACGGAAATAAAGAGTGAAACAAACTAAATGTTGACAAAGAGAGGAGAAGCATAGGTTTGAGGGCATATCCTGCACCTTCGTAGAATCTCTCTGAAAGGGCTGGGGAAAGGAGCAAAGGTAACATTTAGATGACAATTACAGTGTCTACACCAGAGAGCATATTACCCACATTCCATCAGAATCCTATACATATGGCTTGATAGGTTATCCGCTACATTTAAAAATGTTACCTGACATATGAAATTAGGTGTGCAGTTTATTTAGCAAGTTCCAATTCCAATTATATGAATATGCTTGTTTCACTGAAGTTGTGTTTTTCAAAAATACAATAAGTTATTCATTAAATTCTGAAATTTTCAGTCACAGAAATTCTCCTTGTCCCAAACCCCAAATCCTTTTCATCAAATGATTCTAATCACTTGATCACTTGAATCCCATTATTCATGGATTTGCTCAAGCGGGCGCCAGTAACATTTCCATTGGACCCTATCACGCGCCAATGTAGCCCAATGGCATCTGGTTGATTCAGGAATATGAAGAGCCTCAAACCGTTCCTTCAGGGTCTTGACAAGGAAGTCTGACCATCTTGTAGGTGGGCGGGCACGTGATCTTTTGACATCCCGTGGGATCCAGTCGGTAACGGCTCTAGTCCAGTGGTTGTCTCCAAATCGCATTACATGTCCAGCCCATCTGATTTTTCGATGCCTTGGCAAACGAGACAGCGTCCCTGATTCTGGAATAGCGATGGAGGTCAGAATTCCAGATTCCTTCTCTCACTTGAGTGAGGCATGATATTCCAAGCATAGCTCTTTCGATTCCTCTCTGGAAGACCCGAATAGCATTCTCATCCTGTTTTCGTAGGCCCAGGTCTCTGAGGCGTGTGTTAATGCAGAGAGAACAGTGGAGTCAAAGAGATGTGTCCAGAGCCGGAGGTTCTTTGTGCTTTTAGCTATTTCTTCGATGCCTTTGAAGGCATTCCATGCAGCTCTCTTCCTCCTGTGCAGCTCAGGTTTTAGGTCGTTCATCATGTTGATTCTCGATCTAGGTACACATAACTGCTGCATTCAGAGATGTTTGTTCCATTGAGAGTGAATGGGACCTCTGGAACTAGTTCATTTTTCATAAACATGGTTTACTTTAGATTCAGCTGTAGACCTATCTTCCCACATTCTTGGTCGAAGTCAGCCAGCATTTGTGCCGCTTGGCTAATGTTTGGTGTTATTAGAACAATGACATCAGCAAAGCGGAGGTGGTGTAGTTGCTGACAAAAGCATTCGCACTGCCCACCTGTCCTTTGCCAACTATAAGACCAAGATGACTGCCCTCCAACGCCCTGATGGATCTATCACATCTTCCGGAAAGGCAATGGAGAAGATTATCCAGGACTTCTACTCAAATCTCTTTGATAGCCACATCCACCTGCCCACATACCAAATTCCACAGAATGAATATGTCATTCCCAATGTTCTTCCTTCTGAAACCCGATATGCCATCTCGTCGGTAAAGAAGGGAACAGCACCAGGCCCAGACAAAGTCAGACCCGAACACCTGAAGAATCTGCCGTCAGTACTCATCAATATACTAGCTCAGCTCTTCACACGCTACCTGTCTGAATGCAAGGTGCCCTCCCAATGGAAAACCAGCAGGACAGTTCTACTGTTCAAGAAGGGAGACATTCACGACATTGGCAACTATCACCCCATCTGCCTGTTGTCCGTAATCTACAAGCTGTTTACACGAGTCATCCTGAACAGGATTAGCAGAACACTAGATGAAGGACAATCATGTGAGCAAGCAGGCTTCCGAAAGGATTCAAGTGTTCAAACCCTTCGCCAAGATCCTTCGTGAGCTGTATTACGGATTCACCACCAGGATCTCACCATTCTACAAAGAAGTGATCATTAATGTGAAAAGAGGGGTTTGACAGGGTGATACCATTTCACCAAAACTCTTCAGCGCCACCCTCAAGAACATCATGCGACAATTAGAATGGGAAGGAATGGGAGTGAAGATAGATTCTAAATGATAAAAAAACAAAACAAAACAAAAATGGAGAGTATATTCCCACAAAGCAACTTTTCTCAAAGGAAAAGATGGGGGAGAAGGAGAATCTATAGCTAAAAATTCTAGGGATTTTTTTTCAGAGCCTCCTCCTTTCATTAATTTCTACATCAGTAAGATATACCCTGCAATAGGCTTAAAGCCTCCATTGGCCATGTCCCCAAAAGCAAAACTATTCCTCTGTCCTGGAGGTCACTTTTCCTCTGTTTTGGAGGTCACTATCCCTCTGTCCTGAGGTCATTATTCCTCTGTCCTGGAGATCATCCTATCAAATAGAATAAGAGCTAGAAGAGCTTTCTTCTCTGTCATTCTAGGTAAGAGCAAAATCACACAAGCAGATGGACCAAGAAGGATTGCACAATATTATATAAAGAACTGTACTTAGTTGGAGATCAAAGATGAGGAAAGGTTGTATCTTCCTTCACTCAAGGGAAAAGAAAGAAAACCCCTGCCTAGTCTGTGTCAGGCAGGGTGTCAGGTGCCGATTCACCATGTGCAATGACTAGTGGCTAAGGTTCCTTCTCTCAATAGCCAGGTTTGAGAATCACAAATCCAGAACAAGAAGCATGTAAACTTGACTTAATGGCAAATTACATCAACTGGAAGAATCTTCTTGGGATATGCATTAAGGAATCCAAGACCAAACTAAGACTCACTGGGGGAAAGGTTGGAATCAACTACGAGAGTTGGCCAATTATCCACCTGTTCCATTTTTGCCATTCCTGAGCTTGATTCAGTTTCCACACAGCTCTATGCAAAGTGAAGCTTTCAGAAAAGAATGATTTTTAGACAGAGAGAATATCAAGCAACTGTAACTCAATTTAAGCATTTATACCATGCAGTATTTTGCAAAGTAAAAACAGTAGACCATCTGCCTCAGAATCCCTAGAGGTGGGGCCAAAAGTCAGCATTTTAATTAGTTCCCTGGGTGATTTTTATGAATATAATTGTTTAGAACCAGAATAAAGGTCCTTAAGGGGTTTATACAGAAAGATTGCTGGCCTAGAGATATATATACCCAAATCAAAAGTTTATCTTGAGCTCAGAATTTCTAATTTCCATTTGTTAAATGCAATTTTCTTTCTTTACCTAATGCTCATCAGTTGGAAATTCATGTGAACTCTGACCCTAATCTTAGTCCTAACCCCAACGCTTTGGAGAGAAATTGCTTGCTGACCCTAATCCTAATTCTAAGCCTAACTCTGGAGAACAGCTGCTTACTGAGAGAGAATGGTCCATGAGCACAGCATGTATCTTTTCCCAAGCCAACAACTTAGTAGTTACAACCTAAAATCATTAAATGGGTTCCTAGTTCATGAATCTCATGATTTTATTCAAATCAAGTTACAAGGCATACTCAGCATGAGAGCAAAGGGAATCGAATGTCCTGGAGGTCATCCCTACCACTCTGCTAAAACACAGCACCATATCCCAGGCTTTAAAAGACAATGTATCACACTAAGCATACCCACCAAGAACATGGACTCAGGGCACCCAAGTTAATGTCTATCCCAACGTTGTATCAGCCTATCCCAACATTCTGTCATGTCACATGCTAAGATGGAGTCTTACTTTATCATTATTTTATTTCATAATGTAGTTTTTAAAGAGAGAGCTGCTGCTTTTTTCACATGGTAAGTTGTTTCAGGATGAGTCCCAAAGTTGATAAATACATTTTGCTATGGGGCTTTCATTCCACCATCATAATTCTTCATACTTTTAGTTCCAGGTTTTGGAAATATGTCTTATCCAGGTACTACCAAACATTAATGTTGATAAGACATGCTGTGAAGTTAAAGAATATTGCAAATGGCAATAGAAAAATTTTAGGAAGTGGTGCAATTAAATGATGCTTAAGATTGAATTTGAGGTAAATACAGAGATGTGAAGGAAGATAAACTCATGATATATGAGTACGGTTGGTTTGTTCACTTCTGATTTCCCATCATTATCAGGTCATGTCCAATCAAATTAGAGTAAATCACCATCTTTCTCTGTGATTCACTTTGACCCCCACCCACGAAGGCTCTTTGCTCTGCTGTAATGTCATACTATGGGGTAGCAAACCTCTGCAGTCATACTTTAGAAGAAAGGCTGTCCAAGAAAGAACAAAGTTGATATCTGTTGGGAAGACAATGCCATAAAAATATGCTTCTGGAAGGGAAAATTCAAACCCCAAGTTTCATGTACAGAACAGCAACAGAGCCTGCCTAGCATTTGGGCTAGTTGAGCTCCCTCTCAGATTCCTGGGGTCAAATCCTCCTAATCTGCAATCGTGCCAGCATCCATTAATCATGACATGCTGGCCAACAGCCTTGTAGTGCCTGGGAGACCTAATTCAGGGCTTTCAGGAGGAAAACTCTCCTACCACAACTCTGCTGTTGGACCTAAAAGATCTTTTTTAATATTTTATTATACCACTGTAAGATATACAATTAAAAGATGTTCATATCCGGGCTTGGTCATACATTGTTCCAGCATCCGTTCCTCTATCAGTGCCCATTTCCCACCACCCATGTCCCTGATTCCGTCCCCTCTCCCCTAACCTGCCTCTATGGAGAGTTCTTTATCTCTTTTATCTTTCTCTCTATCTCTCTTTCTCTCTATCTTCTCTTACACCTGTGATTGTGATACATACATTTAGAGGTTATCATGTGTATCTTTTTGCCTGTATTCAATACTCAGTTCTAGTCTGAACAACAATTGTTAGCACACTGTTCCCTTCTCTGTCCCACCCAACCTCCGACTCCCAGACGCTTGTGGTAGATTCCACTTTTGAAAAGACCTCCTGATCCATGTTTCACCTGACCTTGGATATTGTTATCACACTAGCTCGGCTCTTCACACGCTACCTGTCTGAATGCAAGGTACCCTCCCAATGGAAAACGAGAAGGGCAGTTCTACTGTTCAAGAAGGGAGACATTCACGACATCGGCAACTATTGCCCCATCTGCCTGTTGTCTGTCATCTACAAGCTGTTTACACGAGTCATCCTGAACAGGATTAGCAGAACACTAGATGAAGGCCAACCATGCGAGCAAGCTGGCTTCTGGAAAGGATTCAGCACAATCGACCATATGCACACAGCAACTAGGCTCATTGAGGTTTATAGGGAGTACAAGATGTCGATCTGTCTCACATTTATCATATATGTACATATATATATGTTATACATATATATATCATGCAAATAAATGCAGTCATTCTATATCTGTTTTTTTTCCTTATGACTAATTTCACTCAACATGATCCTCTCCATGTCCATCCATTTATAGGCAAATTTCATAACTTCGTTTTTCCTAACAGCTGCATAGTATTCCATTGTGTAGATGTGCCAAAGCTTCTTTATCCAGTCATTGATTCTCAGGCACTCTAGTTGTTTCCTTCCAGATTCTGGCTATTGTAAATAGTGCTGCTATGAACTAAAGTGGGGATTGTGTTTCCACTGTGTGTTTTGGCTTCCCAGGGTATATTCCCAGGAGTGGTATGGCTGGGTAAAATGGGAGCTCAAATTCCAGTCTTTGGAGGAATGTCCATATTGTTTTCCAAAGAGGCTGTCACTTGATCACTTGATCACTTGAATCCCGTTATTCATCGATTTGCTCGAGTGGGCACCAGTAACATTTGCATTGGACCCTGTCACGTGCCAATGTAGCCCAATGGCATCTGGTTGATTCAGGAATATGAAGAGCCTCAAATCGTTCCTACAGGGTTTTAACAAGGAAGTCTGACCATCTTGTAGGTGGGCTGCCACGTGATCTTTTGTGGCCCACGGGATGTCCTGTGGGATCCAGTCGGTAATGGCTCTAGTCCAGCGGTTGTCTCCAAATCGCATTATATGTCCAGCCCATTTGATTTCCGATGCCTTGGCAAACGAGACCGCATCCCTGATTCTGGAATAGCGACAGAGGTCAGAACTCTGGATTCCTTCGCTCACTTGAGTGAGGCATGATATTCCAAGCATAGCTCTTTTGATTCCTCTCTGGGAGACCCGAATAGCATTCACATCCTGCTTTCATAGGGCCCAGGTCTCTGAGGTGTATGTTAATGCAGGGAGAACGGTGGAGTCAAAGAGATGTGTCCGGAGCTGGAGATTCTTTGTCCTTTTAGCTATTTTTTCGATGCCTTTGAAGGCATTCCATGCCGCTCTCTTCCTCCTGTGCAGCTCAGGTTTTAGGTCGTTCATCACGTTGATTTCTCGACCTAGGTACATATAACTGCTGCATTCAGAGATGTTTGTTCCATTGAGAGTGAATGGGGCCTCTGGAACTAGTTCATTTTTCATAAACATGGTTTCTTTTAGATTCAGCTGTAGACCTATCTTTCCACATTCTCGGTCGAAGTCAGCCAGCATTTTTGCCACTTGGCTAATGTTTGGTGTTATTAGAACGATGTCATCAGCGAAGCGGAGGTGGTGTAGTTGCCGACCATCTATCTTCACTCCCATTCCTTCCCATTCTAATTGTTGCATGATGTTCTTGAGGGTGGCACTGAAGAGTTTTGGTGAAATGGTACCACCCGGTCAACCCCTCTTTTGACATCAATGATCACTTCTTTGTAGAATCGTGAGATCCTGGTGGTGGATCCGTAATACAGCTCACGAAGGATCTTGATGTATTGGGTTTGAATGCCCTGTTTGGCTAGGGCTTCGATGACTGCTTCAGTCTCCACAGAATCAAAGGCTTTCTGTAAATCAATGAACGTGAGACAGAGCGGCATCTTGTACTCCCTACAAACTTCGATGAGCTTGGTTACTGTGTGGATATGGTCGATTGTGCTGAATCCTTTCCGGAAGCCTGCTTGTTCGCATGGTTGTCCTTCATCAAGTGTTCTGCTAATCCTGTTCAGGATGACTCGTGGATAACAGACAACAGGCAGATAGGGCGATAGTTGCCAATGTCGTGAATGTCTCCCTTCTTGAACAGTAGAACTGTCCTGCTGGTTTTCCATTGGGAGGGCACCTTGCATTCGGACAAGTAGCGTGTGAAGAGCTGAGCTAGTGTATTGATGAGTACTGACGGCAGAATCTTCAGGTGTTCGGGTCTGACTTTTGTCTGGGCCTGGTGCTGTTCCCTTCTTTACCGACGAGATGGCATGTCGGGTTTCAGAAGGGAGAACGTTGGGAATGACATATCCATCCTGTGGAATTTGGTATGTGGGCAGGTGGATGTGGCTATCAAAGAGATCTGAGTAGAAGCCCTGGATAATCTTCTCCATTGCCTTTCCCGGAAGATGTGATAGATCCATCAGGGCATTGGAGGACAATCATCTTGGTCTTATAGTTGGCGAAGGACAGGCAGGCAGTACGAATGCTTTTCCCGGCTTCTGCTGCATCTTCTAGTATTTCTGCTCTTCTGTCTTTGAGGTCTTCTTTTATCGCTTCTCTGCACCGTTTAGCAAGCTTGGATGTTAGCATTTGGTCTCCTGAGGTTCGCGCCTTGCCATGTTGGCGAATGAGCTCAAGAGTTTCTGAAGACAATGTCCTTTTTGTGTCTTTCTCTCTCTTGGCATTCTTCGCACAATCATGGAGGTGCTGAACCAGTCAGTTGTATTCTTCATCGATGTCATCAATAATGGTATCTTCCCCATGTTGCTTCAATGGTGCTATTTCTGTTGTTGCTTTTCTGCTTTAATAAATGCACTTTCCTTCCATAGAGATGTTTAGGAGGTCAATTTTGCCTAGCAGGTTTGGATTTCTGGTCAGCAGAAGCAGAGATGGGGTGAGAGTCCCAGACATGGACAACACAAAAACCAAAGAACGTCACTTTGGATGATGCGTTTTTCTACTGGGACTCCTGGCTTTTATGAAAAGTTCCTGACAATTTTTATTTCGCATAATTTTCCCATCTCAATTTCACGCTTTTCTTTTAATTTTGTTGCTAACTTGAAGATTGAAGGTATATGGAGCCCATAGTTTAGGGTTCTTCATTACTAACATTAGAGATGTTATCCAGATCACTGCCACATTCAGCAGGGAAGGACCACTTTTGTGCAGAGTTAAGTCAAGGGAGTGTGAAAGTGCTAATCAAATCACTTCCACACCCAGCAGTCAGCAGTGTTCAGGGCCAACGCCTGGCTCTGCATGGAGGGATTACATCTGGTGGTGCTAGGATTCAAACACAGCTCAGCCATGTGTAAAGCAGGCGCTTTACTTTATCCACTCTGCTGTCTCGATGGCCCTGTTTTTTGTGTATGTTATTGGCAGAATGAAGGGAGAAAACAGTTACAATAGTACAAAATTACACTTAAGTACAGGTACTGACACATTAATCAACCATGGAACTGTTTCTCCACATTAAATTTCATGTGAAATAGTGCCTCTGGTATCTTGGAGTGATACCTAGAAATAAACTCTTCCACAAGAAATGGCTAGTCTACATACTCCAAACCAATCAGAACCTATTTTTGCCTCAAGAAATATTAGACTGAACTCATTCATTGATAAATTATTTTGAATTTTAGTTATTCAAATTTTCTCTTCCTTTCTCCTACATTTCCTTTTCTGTCTTGAAATGAGCCTCGGGCAAACTTCATGCCATAATTTCATGCCCTTATTTTTTCTTTCTCGGGGTCTTACATAGAAGAGTAAATCATTACAAAAACTCAATCACCTAAAGTAGGTCAGTGACTGAGAATTACCGGGAGGAAGGTCAAACATATTTTAAAGCTCCCACAGCGCACTGAAGGACTGGTCTAAGATACTAAGAGATGTAAGCAGAACATACCCCATGTACACAGTACTTTAGTTACAAAGCTTTTCCTCTTTCTCATTCAAATATATAGATGATAATCACATATTTGCGTACTTTTGCAGTTTATGAGCACTCCATAAACATTCTCTAATATGATGCTTTTTAAAACAATTATAGACATCATTCCCATGACCTGATGGAATGGTTTGAGGCTCTTTATGTTCCTGGAGCAAGCAGGTGCCCTTGGGCTCTACTTGTATGAGATAGGTCATATGGAGATGTTACTGGTGCCCGCTCGATGATGAACGGGAAGCTAGTGATAGTGATGGAGATACTGAAGATTTTATCTATAAAACTGAGCTTACATGAGGGTACCGGGAGGGGTCTTTAGTACATTGATGGAGAGAAGTGGGCGCTCTGGTAATGGGCGTGATATTGAAATGTTTTGTGCACAAAAAAGTATGATTAACAGTATTGTAAATTCCATCAGTGTATCACTGTCTTCCCGTTCATCATTGATTTGCTCGAGCGGGCACCAGTAACATCTCCATATGTCCTGTCTCATGCAAGTAGAACCCAAGAGCACCTGCTTGCTCCAGGAACATAGAGCCTCAAACCATTCCATCAGGTCATGGGAATGACATCATGACTCACAGACATGGGGCAGAGCTGCTACTGGCTCTCCCTGTGCTCAGTCTCTCACAAGGCGCCCAGGAGGGATTGGCGGGTTCTAGCCCTGGCCCGCCACCCCAGCAGAACCTCGAAACAAGCCAGATGACCCCCACTCCATGAGGGCCTCCATTTTCCACATCCGGACTTCCCCCTCATCAGAACTCCACCCAACAGACCAGCCTATCACAGCCTGGCTCGTGTGGCCGCTTATGGCCGCAGCGGTTCATCAATAAATGCTAGCTTTAGAGATGACTACAAGAGTATGCTACCCGCACGGCAGAGCCTGGCAAGCTACCGTGTCGTATTTGAAATGCCAAATACCAGTAACAGCTATAGTAAATCCCATACTCAATAAAAATGTTTTTTAGAAAAATCTTGTATGGTAATATCTATACACCCTAAATATACTATTTTAAGATTCTAATGATCCATAACCTCTTATTAAATTCCTTAAGCTGTCTCTTATTCCTTCCACTAAAAACAGCAAATCACAATTTCATTGTTGCCTTTTTAGATGCTCTCACCTTACGTTTCCTGGTTTTGAAGTATACATCTCTACAGTCTATTACTGTGTCATTGGTCTATATTTCCAGTATAAAGAACAAATGGCTTAGCAAAGAGTGAAATTAGAACTCATCATGGTTTCATGTCATGAATAATTTCCAGAAACTATGTATGTCAATGCTTCATTACACTTACGTATTTGCCTAAATACATATTTCCCAATCCAGCAATACACTAAGATACAACTCCACTGTCTCCCAAGGTTTTAAAGCTTAAAGAAAAATCTCAGAATGCTAAAAATGTCCTTATTGCTACTATAGGTGACCATACAAATTCACATCACACACACACACACACACACACACACACCCTTAACACAGTCATGTATGGTCCCAAACAAACAATTAAAAGTACCTTAACAGCAAAATCTCCAGAGGGTAACTCAAAAGCATCCTGACATGGGAGCCAGGATTTCAGGATATGACCAAACTTCGTACCACCTTTGCAAATCAGTTGCATAAAATAATTGATTTGGGGTTGAAGATGTAACATAGGGTTAAGGCATATGCCTTGCATGTGTGGCTGCTCCCAGTCAGATCCCTGGCACTATCTGATCCCCAGAGCATCACTGGATTCAGTGATGGAGGTCCCCAGGAACTGCCATGGTTACCTGAGTAATCCCTTGTACTATAGGTCCAAAACTGCACGTCATCATTGGTTCTTGCATTGAACCTCCAGTCCAGTTGATCAAGAATCTCTGATGGGGTCAACAGGCACTGCTTGGGAAGTTTCCTCTCCCAGAATGTCCTTCTTTTCCTCATCTTGTAATTTAATCAATTGATTGACTACACTTCATTGAACGTTGATACCTGTTCCAATTGTACAGATTGATATTTTGCATATATCTCCACATTAACAGGCAAGAGAATTGGAATAGAGTATTACAATATTAGAAGGTGTACCTTTGAAATACACTTACAATCACACAGCAAATTCACAGACAGGCTTTTCTTCCAGTCAGGCCCTTGTGTTACATTTAGCACTAAGAGCAGTGGTCAGGGTATACAGAAGCCGTCATCATGCATATAGAAGCATGACCTTTCAGAAAATGTGTCTACACTCCATGACTATTTTTTATATTGCAGGTTATTTAGATAGACACACTTACATGTCTTAGTTTTGCTTCCTGATAGTTAAGGTTTAGGAAAAATTCTAACTCCTAAATGACTTAATACCATCTCAAGTACTAGAACTCCCTATTTTTATATTTTCTCTAACCCTTGACTAAGGGCTACTTTTTTATTTTGAGTTTGCTAATTCTGACTTCTTTTGAACATTCTAATGCCTTCATATTAATTACAGATAAACGAAATAAGACTCAGACTTGTCACAATTCCCTTGGTGACTTTGTGGTCTTACAGACAAGTTATCTGAAAATCTCTGACCCAGAGTCTCCATTTGTGATTACTTCCTTGACAAAGATTGTAACTACTCATTATCAAGGAGAAATACACAAAGAGAAAATTCTATTTCACCTTAGAAAATGGACACGGGGGGGGCCCGGCTCGCGCGCGAGCCCAGCTGGCGATGGGATCCCGAGGAGGGCAGATGGGTTTTGGGTGTTGGCCCATCGCCTCTGGGGGTCCCGGAAGCAGCCGGATGAAACTCGCCCATCACACTAGCCACCATCTTCGCTGTCTGGACGCTGAGAAACTGACCCACGACCAGATCAACAGAGCAAGACCAGTTCGAGCCCAGGTAGGCGGCTCCCAGAAGCGGGAATCACTGGGAATTCGCCAGATGGAGTCAGGGTTAAGCCACTCCCCCTCCATTTTGTCGAGTCTGGTGGACCCGCCCAGGAGCCGCCCAGGAACCAGTATGCAGAGCTGCGCAGCGGCTGGGGAGACTGGAGCCCGGCTCAGCGCCGAGCCCAGCTGACGATGGGATCCCGAGGAGGGCAGATGGGTTTTGGGTGTTGGCCCATCGCCTCTGGGGGTCCCGGAAGCAGCCGGATGAAACTCGCCCATCACACTAGCCACCATCTTCACTGTCCGGACGCTGAGAAACTGACCCACGACCAGATCAACAGAGCAAGACCAGTTCGAGCCCAGATTGCTTGCGGCCGCAAGCGGCCGCGTGGTCCACTAAAATAGTGAAACAGTAATGTCTTTTAATGCACTGTATTCCACGAAGAGCAGGAAAGTTTATCGGGAAGGAGATATAAAGGCGAAAGAAATGACATACAGAATCTGCCAAGTAGTTGAGGTGCGGGAGGGGGAGGGGAGGTGGGGACATTGGTGATGGTAGATGGGTTTGGGTGGAGGGATGGGTGTTGGAACACTGTAGATCCAAAACTCTACATGAGCATCTTTCAATTGTATGTCTAAAATGGTGTAATAATATTTGGGGGAAAATAATAAAATTAAATTAAAAAAAAAAAAAAAAAAAAGAAAATGGACACGGGTAAAAGGTACACACTATTATTCTATTTGACTTAATTTGTCCCATACTCAAAAGCTAATATGTTTATCTTCTGAAATCCTACTCAGTGACTTGGCCTAACTAATTAGAAAATATCCTTTCCAGCTGGTCACAAAATTATTGATTTTACTTTCTAAGTTTCTCTTATGTCATTCAAGTTTGCACTGTCTTTTACCTAGGCCTCTAACATGATGGTCACCCTTTACACCAGTCCACATAGGAAAACAGAATATGTTTAATTTTTTATTATTTTCTTATTTTACTTTTTTATTTATTTTTGACAATTACAAAATGTCATGTATGGGTTTAAAGTCATACAGTGTTCCAGCACCCATCCCTCCACCAGTGCCCATCTCCCACCACCAATGTCCCCGATACCCTACCCCCTCCCCTAGCCTGACTCCGTGGCAGGTTCTCCAAATATTTTTTTCTCTTTCTCTTCCTCTCTCTCTCTCTCTCTTCCCTCTCTTACATGTTATGGATTGTAATAGACTTTTGACAATCATTGGTCCACTGTTCCTTTCTCTGTCTTACCTAACCTCTGCTCCCACACATTTGTGGTAGTTTCAACCTTTGGCAAGACCTCCTGATCCACATTTCGCCTGACCTTGATATTGGTATCATAATATGTATATATATATACATATATATGTATGTTATGCAAATAAATGCAGTCATTCTATATCTGTCTCTCTCCTTCTGGCTAATTTCATTCACCATGATCCTCTCCATGTCCATCCATTTATAGGCAAATTTCATAACTTCATTTTTCCTAACAGCTGCATAGTATTCCATTGTGTAGATATACCAAAGTTTCTTTATCCAGTCATCAATTTTCGGGCACTCTGGTTGTTTCCAGATTCTGGCTATTGTGAATAATGCTGCTATGAATATAAAAGTAGGGATGGTGTTTCTGCTGCTTGTTTTTGGCTTCCCAGAGTATATTCCCAGGAGTGGTATGGCTGGGTCAAATGGGAGTTCAATTTCTAGTCTTTGGAAGAATGTCCATATTGTTTTCCAAAAAGGCTGTACCAGTCGACATTCCCACCAGCAGTGAATGAGTGTCCCCTTTTCTCCGCATCCACACCAGCACTTGTTGCTCTTGCTCTTTTGGATATGTGCCAGTCTCCGTGGTGTGAGATAATATCTCATTGTTGTTCTGATTTGCATCTCTCTGATGATTAATGATGATGAGCATTTTTTCATATGTCTTTTGGCCATTTGAACTTCTTCCTTGCTGAAGTTTCTGTTCATTTATTCTCCCCATTTTTTATTTCTTGCTGAAGTTTCTGTTCATTTATTCTCCCCATTTTTTGATGGGGTTGGTTGTTTTCTTCTTGTAAAATTCTACCAGTGCCTGATATATCCTGGAAATTAACTCCTTATCAGATGGGTATTGGGTGAATATTCTTTCCCATTCTGTGGACTTTCTTTTGTATCTTGGTCACTGTTTCTTTTGAAGTGCATACGCTTTTTAGCTTCAGATAGTCCCATATGTTTATCTTTTCTTCTAGCTATTTTGTTAGTGGTGTTTCTTCTTTGAAGATGTCTGTAGCTTCAATTTCGTGAAGGGTTTTTTTCTATATTTTCTTCGATGTACTTTATGGATTCAGGTCTGATATGAGCTCTTTAATCCATTTTCTCTCTGATGATTAATGATGATGAGCATTTTTTCATATGTCTTTTGGCCATTTGAACTTCTTCCTTGCTGAAGTTTCTGTTCATTTATTCTCCCCATTTTTTTTGATGGGGTTGGTTGTTTTCTTCTTGTAAAATTCTACCAGTGCCTGATATATCCTGGAAATTAACTCCTTATCAGATGGGTATTGGGTGAGTATTCTTTCCCATTCTGTGGACTTTCTTTGTATCTTGGTCACTGTTTCTTTTGAAGTGCATACGCTTTTTAGCTTCAGATAGTCCCATATGTTTATCTTTTCTTCTAGCTATTTTGTTAGTGGTGTTTCTTCTTTGAAGATGTCTGTAGCTTCAATTTCGTGAAGGGTTTTTTTCTATATTTTCTTCGATGTACTTTATGGATTCAGGTCTGATATGAGCTCTTTAATCCATTTTGATCTGATTTTGTGCATGGTGATAGACAGAGGTCTAAATTCACTTTTTTACATGTAGCTGCCCAGTTTTCCCAGCACCACTTGTTGAAGAGGCTTTCCTTGCTCCATTTCATACTTTTTGCTCCTTTATAGAAGATTAATTGTTCATGTATTTGAGGCTGGTTGTCAGGATACTCAACTCTATTCCATAGGTCCACAGGTCCACTTTTATTCCAATACCATACTGTTTTAATTACCACTGCTTTGTAGTAGAGTTTGAAGTTGGAAGCGTAATGCCTCCCATCTTCTTTTTTCCCAAGGATTGCTTTAGCTATCCACGGGGGTTTATTATTCCATACAAATTTCTGGAGTGTTTGGTCAATTTCTTTGAAGAATGTCATGGGTATCCTTATAGGGATGGCATTGAATTTGTATAAAGCTCTACCATTTTGACAACATTTATTCTCCTGATCCATGAGCAGGGAGTGTGTTTCCACTTCTTTGTGTCCTCTTTTATTTCTTGAAGTAATGTTTTGTAGTTCTCTTTGCAGAGGTCCTTTACATTCTTCGTTAAACTGATTTCTAGGTATTTAATTTTCTGTGGCACAATTGTGAACGGACCATGTTGTTAATATCCCTTTCCTCTCTTTCATTATTTGTATATAGGAAAGCTACTGACTTTTGGGTTTTGATTTAGTACCAGAATGTCTCTATTTTAATTTCAGATTGTATCACTTCTTTCCTTGATACCTGTCATGGTTTTCAAAACTAATCAGTTCCAAGTTACTCTGAATAACAAAAATCCAGTCTTTTTTTAATATGGTATGGGGAGTGTAATTTGGACCACACACAGTAGTAGTCAGAGTTTACCCCTGACTTTGCACTCAGGAATCTCTCCTTGCAGGCTTGTGGGCCAGTATGAGTTGCCAAAAATTGAACCAGGGTCAGCCACATGCAAGGCAAGTGCCCTAGCCTAACCTGTGCTATCCCTCCAGCCCCAGCAAGCCAGTATCTTAACTCATGTGTTTGAGCTTTGGATCCATTTTGATTTTCTGACACCCTACAGGCCTCCTAACACTCAATAGTTTCCACATATGCATCTCTGTGCTGTTGTATAGTATGGATCCACTACCTGGATGAGCCCACGCCCCATCTACCCCACCCCAGCCAGTTATTTCCTTCCTTTCAGCAGATACTTTTTAATGTTTCTGAGTTGGGAACTTGAGGGTGTCAGATGAAAATTACTACTGTCTCTGAGGCTCCAAATCTTTTTTTTAAATATATTTTATTATACCATCATGAGATAAACAATTACAAAAATGTTCATGTTTGGGTTTTGGCCATATAGTGTTTCAGTACCCATTCCTCCACCAGTGCCCATTTCCCACCTCCAATGTCCCCGATTCCCTCCCCCTCCCCTAGCCTGCCTCCATGGTTCTCTCTTTCTCTCTTCCTTCTCCTATACATTGTGGATTGTAATATATATACTTAGAGGTTATCATGTGTATCTTTTGCCTGCATTTAATGCTTAGTTCTATGTGGTAATAGCACTTTTGACAATTATTGGCACACTGTTCCATTCTCTGTCTTACCTCACCTTTGCTCCCACATGTTTGTGGTAATTTACACCTTTGACAAGACCTCCTGATCCATCTTTCACCTGACCTTGGATATTGGTATCATAATATTTATATATATGTATATATATATATATTTATGTCATGAAGATAAATTCAGTTGTTCTATATTTCTCTCCTTCTAACTAATTTCACTCAACATGATTCTCTCCATGTCCATCCATATAGGCAAATTTCATAACTTCATTTTTCCTAACAGCTGCATAGTATTCCATTGTGTAGATGCACCAAAGATTCTTTATCCAGTCATTAATTCTCGGGCACTCTAGTTGTTTCCAGATTCTGGCTATTGTGAATAGCGCTGCTATGAATATAAAAGTAGGGATGGTGTTTCTGCTGCATGTTTTTGGCTTCCCAGGGTATATTCCCAGGAGTGGTATGGCTGGGTCAAATGGGAGTTCAATTTCTAGTCTTTGGAGGAATGTCCATATTGTTTTACAAAAAGGCTGTACCAGGCGACATTCCCACCAACAATGGATAAGAGTCCCCTTTTTCCCGCATCCACACCAGCACTTGTTGTTCTTGCTCTTTTGGATATGTGCCAGTCTCCGTGGTGTGAGATGATATTTCATTGTTGTTTTGATTTGCATCTCTCTGGTGATTAATGATGAACATTTTTTCATATGTCTTTTGGCCATTCAAACTTCTTCCTTGTCGAAGTTTCTGTTCATTTCTTCTCATTTTTCGATGGGGTTGAGAGGATAGAAATCTTATTATAATTGTATCACAAAGTCAGATTCATTAAGAAGTATCTGTGACTTGATTATCACTCAATTAAATTATTTGCATTACTCATATCACAAAAGAATGAACTTCTTTTAAATGTGTATGATTAAGTATTCTAAAAATATCTTCAAAATATTATTTTATGATGCAGGATTGAAAGAAAAGGGAAGAGAAGCATAAAACAATGTGTGTGTCTGGCATGACTAAAGGCATAGAGCTTTTGAATGTTGGACATTCCACTCTACAATCGCAGTATGATTCATGGATTGTGAAAGATCCAGTGCAAATGTCAGAGGCTCTTTGTCACAAAACAGAAGAGACAAAGTTGTAAACTTAGGGCTTAACCAGCAGAAATAACATAAATATATATTATTCAAGGGTTGTATTTTAATGTTTGTATATAATCTAAAATGTTTTGTTGTTGTCTTCCAGATTATAATTTGAAAGGGGAAACAGGGTTAAATTGGTGAGATCTTCAACTCAAGTAAATCTAGTATTTATGTCCTAAGCATTCTCATGCATTACTTACAGCAGTGCTCAGAGATACACTCCTCATTTTCAGGTGATAAAACTAGTTCGGGGTTTAGAACACTTACCCAATGATTAAAACAGAGACAATCATGGGCATCTGTACAGTGTAACTTGTGTTCTTGGTTCTAGTCTTATTCCACTGCCAAAATCGAAAGACCACTGTACTATACATCACTCTCCTTACTTCACCTTTCTTTGCATTAAAGTCACTATGACTCTGTTGAGGTTGTGTTAGCTATGTTTTCTAGATGACTCATTGTCTGAACGGGTTGACTTCATGATGAAGAGAGTAGGTTTCACCACCCTAAGAACACAGATATCATCAGCCAGGTGAATGCCTGTGATGTCTGCTTCAAGGAGAACATGTCTTTTGGTCTCATTTTTTCCCTGTGCTTCTTCCTATATAGACTGATTTCTCCTAGGCATCCATGACTCTTACCCACCACTTTGTCTCACTTGCACATAGCTTGGCAAATAATAAGTAAACAATGTATATGCAATGAAATAAACTTCATCTTGAAAGATTTGTTTCTTGAAAAAATAAATTTAGGCTTGTTCTCCAATTCTATTGCTCAGTGCAATTTGGGTTTGGATTCGATAGTTAAAAAAGTTCCATCTTAATAAATAATACTGTGCCTACTTTTGTCATAGAACATATTGATGCCCATTGATCCTCGAAAGCCTGGCACCTAGGAATTTTTGCTACAAGAAAATTCAAGATTTTGGACCAGAGCAATAGTATAGCAGGTAGGGTGTTTGCCTCACATGTGGCATCCAGGTTTGGATTCCATCCCGGCATCCCACATGGTCCCAAGCACCGTCAGGTGTAATTCCCGAGTGCAGAGCCAGTAGTAACTGAGTATCGCTAGGTGTAACCCAAAAAGCAAAGAAAAAAAGGCAAAAAAAACCCAAGCAAGCTTCCCTTTCCATCTGCTGTCCTCCTTAACAAAGCAGCACACTGAATTCGTCATTCCCAAGAAGTCTAGGGAGCAGCAACTCTTGACCTCTGGAAAGGTTCACAGCTCATTCATCAACAGACAAAAACTGTTAGAATAGGTGAAATCTTTAGTACTGAGACTTTTGGAACTGAATTCTAAACTCAAATATGGTTTTATCTTGATTTCATGCGATGCTTTTTTCTGGGTTAGAGAGAGAGCTCAATCCCCAGCATCTTATGGGACCCTGAAACTACATGGTCCCCCTGAATGCCCCCCTAAATTGACCCCTGATTACCACCGAATGTGGTTCAAAACTAAGCAAAATGCCCTTCTTTCTTGGACTGAAACAGACCCAATTTGACTGTGAAATTTCCTATCTTGGGTGTTAAAAACAAAAAGTAAATACAACCGATTTTTTGTGGTCAGAGAGCTCTCACCTTTATTAACTTCTCAAGTTAAAAATGACTTAATATCCCCAAATCTTTGTTTCTCTGTGGGTAGTATTTATATTTCAAAGTGCAAAGAACAAAGCATAGGAATCATGCTGATCAGCCTGCATGAAAATCTAACTGATTTAGAATGCATACTAGAATTATATTTCAAAATTCAGCATGTCTAAATTTTAAACACCTAGATTTAACCTTCTATTCCCTCATTTTGAGCTTTGACCACTACTTGATATTTATGAAAAACAGCTCTAAGTTAATGAAATAGAATATATACCATTAAAAATCTATATGCCGATTAGATTTATAGAGCATAATTCAATAATTTTTTATAAAGCAATAAAAACACTTGCCAACTCTCATGAAAAACAACCATATGTTTTGGTTTTAATAATGAAAATGCTTTATAAATAAGCTCCAATTATGGTCCATATTATTTAAAAAGCATTGCATCTTTTCCTCTTCCAAATAACATTTGTTCATTACTTTTTGATTCACCCTTTATAATTTGCATGTAAATTTGTAGTATTTCCAGATTTATTCTTTTTTGGGTTTTTTATCACTAAACATTTATTTTATCCCTCATAGTTTCAGTATGCTTTAAAATGACACACTGGATGGCTAATGTATAATTATAAAAATATTTTATTCATATAGAAACTATTTTTACCCAAATGTACAAAGCTAATTGAATTATAAGCATAGATTCTTCTATGAAATTCAAGGATACAGACATTCTATGAATGAATATATCCACTTAGACTACATGGAAATAAAAACTTTTAATGTCTTTTATATATCCCCAAATCACTTATGTAAAGGTATAAAATATTATTTTATTCTTTCTAGAAAATAATTTGGCAATATGTATTAAAAGCCTTAAAATATTCTTATCCTTTGACCCAGAGACTATCAAAAGAGCATAATGACCAAGGCTTACCACAATTTCTATATAAAAATTATTTATTACATAGTATCATTTATAATAGTGACAAATTGGATATATCATCAATGTCTAATAATATAGGCCTAATTAAATCACTTAGGATTAATCTATTTGATAGAAACTCTAAGGCCATTAAAAATCTTAAGTTGTAAGAATAATGATATGGATAAAAGTTTATAATGAAATATTTTTAAAAAAAGCAAAATCAGGGGCTGGAACAATAATTCAGCAAGCAGGCCATTTTCCTTGCACTTGCCTGGCCCAGATTTGATCTCTGGCACCCAACATGATCCTCTGAATCTGCCAGAAGTGATCCCTGAGCACAGAACCAGGAGTAAACCCTGAGCATTGCTGGGTGTGGTTCAAAAAGGACACAGTGGGTAGGGCACTTTGCCTTGCCAACCTGGGTTCAATCCCAGCACCTCTTAGGGTCCCCTAAGCTGTGCCAGATATGATCCCTGAACACAGAGCAATAAATAAACCCTGAGTACAGACGGTTATGACCTAAAAAAACAAAATTAATAAATAAATATAAATAAGAAAAATTGGGATAAGGGATGCACCCAATGGTAGAATGCAGGCTTCATTTACATGAATTCCTGAGTTCAGTCCCAGATACCAACACTACACACAAAAGGCAAAGTTGCATATTTAGCTTTTAACATTTTTCAGAAATCAGAATAATTTGTATGTTATCTACATAGTTTATATAAATATACAAACACCGAAGAATGTACACACAAAGATAATAATCTTGATTTTTTTTTTTTTTTTTTGCTTTTTTGTGTCACACCCAGCGACACTGAGGAGTTACTCCTGGCTCTGCACTCAGGAATTGCTCCTGGCGGTGCTCAGGGGACCATATGGGATGATGCCAGGGATCGAATCGGGTCGGCATAGGCCGGCTGCGTGCGAGGCAAATGCCCTACCCGCTGGGCTATCGCTCCGGCCCCAATTTTCTTTGAATAATGAATAAAATTTCTTTATATTTTTATGCTTTATATAATCACTGTCACTGTATCACTGTCTTCCCGTTCATCATCGATTTGCTCGAGCGGGCCCCAGTAACATCTCCATATGTCCTGTTTCATGCTAGTAGAGCCCAAGGCATCTGCTTGCTCCAGGAACATAAAGAGTCTCAATCCATTCGGAATGAGGCCTATAATTGTTACTGGTATTTGGCATATATATCAAATACAACACAGGTAGCTTGCCAGGCTCTGCCGTGCAGGTAGCATACTCTTGTAGCCATCTCTAAGTCCAGCATTTATTGATGAACCGCGGCCGCTTGCGGCCGCACTAGCCGGGCACTGATAGGCTGGTCTGCTGGGTGGAAGTCTGACGAGAGAGAAGTCGGATGTGGAAAATGGAGACCCTCATGGAGTGGGGGGGTCGCCTGGCTTGTTGCGAGGCTCTGCTGGGATGGTGGGCCAGGGCTAGAACCCACCATCCCTCCCGGGCGCCTCATGAGCAGCTGGTCACAGGGAGAGCCAGTAGCAGCTCTGCCCCATGTCTGCGAGTCTCTGGACTGGCATACCTGAGCCGGATTTGAGAAAGACTGCTGCAGGGTGGAACTTCGATGAGCCAGGCGCTGATAGGCTGGTCTGCTGGGTGGAGGTAATGAATACTATATAATCATTTATATATAATGAATACTATTTTTATAATTATAAAGAAAAAAATATCATTTAAGATATCTCAAATACTCTTTCAAATGAGAAGTAGTTAAGTAAATGGTATTGAAGAAAATAATTACTAATATTGAAAGTCATTTATATATAAGCGGAAAGCACCTTTAAGTCATTTTGCTCAAGATTACATGTGATTGCAAAATTACTGCACAATATTATTAGCAATATTTATGTTCCTATATATTAATAACCATGTAAATTATGAATTATATATAAAATAGAAAAGACGAAGAGGTTTAAAGAGAAAAGGGGGTTCCTATAAAACTTTAAAAGCTATGTAGAATTGCTTTGTCCCAAAGAAAACTACTTTCTCATATGATTTTCAATAAGTGGATGCACTCAGTAGCAAAACAGAGGTGTCTAGCGTAGTTTTTAAATTTTTATTAGTGATAGGCTTTAGTGATAGTAAAGCAATTAGGGCTCTTGCTATTTATGCAGCTGATCCAATTTGGTTCCCAAGCAGTACCAGCGGTGATCCGTGAGCACAGAACCAGGAGTAAGCCCTGAGCACTGTCAGGTGAGACTAAAATCAAAAATAAATAGAGCAAAGAGTGTTTTCTTTGCTCTTATCTTTTTTTTTTTTTTTTGCTTTTTGGGTCACCCGGCGATGCTCAGGGGTTACTCCTGGCTCTGCACTCAGGAATTACTCCTGGCGGTGCTCAGGGGTCAATATGGGATGCAGGGGATCGAACCCAGGCTGGCACAGGCCGGCCAAGTGCAAAAGCAGACACCCTATCCACTGGGCTATCGCTCCGGCCCCTCTTATCATTATTTTAAGGAAATTATTTCCATTACAGCTCTCAATTTACTTCTTTTTTTTTAATTGATGGATAATTGACAATAACATTGCATTTCTCTCATCCATACAACAAACTGATTGGAAATTTGATATCTTGTGAAATCACTGCTATGACTCATTAACATCTGTCTCCATACATTATTACACAATTTTTTTCTTATGATGCATCCTGTTTCCTTCTTTGTTCTTAAGAATTGCCTTAAGAATTGCCAGGAGTAACTTCCAGATCAAAATGATTGTACCATGAATGTAGACAAAAAGGATATACATGATAATCTCTAACTGTATGTAGTGCAAGCCACAATGTAAGAGAAGAGAGAGAGAGAGAGAGAGAGAGAGAGAGAGAGAGAGAGAGAGAGAGGAGGCAAAGTACTTGCCATAGAGGCAGACTAGGGGAGGAGGGGAGGGAGGAATCAGGGGACATTGGTGGTGGGAAATGTGCACTGGTGGAGGGATGGGTGCTGGGACACTGTGTGGCTGAAACCTAATCATGAACAGTTTTTTAATTCTCTATCTCATGGTGATATAATAAAATTAAAAAATAAAAAGGGGAAAGGGAAATAAAGAAAAAACAAGTTTGTTCTCCAAACTAAACACTCCCTCCTACCTGCCTGCCCATTTCACTGGATCAATACCAACTCTAATTAAAATGTAAAATTCTGCTCAAGTGATTCCTTGGAAAAGTTTGTGGAATGACCACATAAAACAGAGCAGGATTTAAAAAAAAAAAAAAAGATTGTACCAGGAGCAGGAGATAGCAACCTCCCTTTTCTGATTACCACAATAATATCTAACAGTTTTCAGCGTCCAAGGATCTTCTGCCCCTAGCCTTCAGGGTGCAGCCGAGAAAGTCTTGTGTGACCTTCCAATCTCTCAGACTTCTTTTCCCAGCTTTTCACTTTGGGGCATGCACCTTTGGGATGTCACAATCACTGGCAGTCTTAGCAACCTTGCTCGGGGTATATCCTTACCCTCTTGAACACTGCAAAACCCTTCAGACAGAAACCCAAAGTGCCAGGAACCCAAACAATCAAAAGTGGAAGAAGAAAAAAGACGGAAGTCAGAGGCACAGGGAGAAAGCAGGAGGGCCACGTCACATGTTGGGAGTCTAACAGGTGCTCCCTGATGAACTGAATCCAGGACGTTTATTTTTTCTTAAAAATAAATGCTCTAGGGAGAGCACTTGCCCAGCTTGAGTCCAGCCCGGGACTCTGTAGCTCAGGGATCTTGGGGGCTCTGCAGCTGCAGGAGAAACGGGCCCCTATTAGACCTGTATCCGCAAACCTGCAGCTGCCAGCATCCCAGGCAGAGGCTGGACTGGAGGTAGGGGTGCGGAGGTGCAGAGGTGAGGTGTGTGTGTGTGTGTGTGTGTGTGTGTGTGTGTGTGTGTGTGTGTGTGTGTGTGTGTGTGTGTGTGTGTGTGTGTGTGTGTGTGTGTGTGTGTGAGAGAGAGAGAGAGTGTATGTGTGCAAAGCCACTGTTGTGCCATCAGGATGCGACTCTATCCATGAGTGCCAGACACAGGAGCACCAATAAGAGTTGGCTTAATGAAAGGCATTTGAGCAAGTACTAAAATGATTCCTCGGAAGTCAAGCTGCTCAGGCCCAGGGGGAGCTCATTGTCTGCGAAGTGAGGAATGCCAGGGACTTCTACATTGTCAAAATGATTCAAGCAGCTCCACTTCACATTTAAATAAGAGGACCAATAAAGAGTTCTCCTGTATATAAGTTCCAGCCTTTTATAACTGTCAAAGACTGCTGTGGTCCATATGAAGCCCTGACGGCACATGGAATTTCCAGGTAAACTTGGGGTGGCTCACACTGGACTCACTACAGTACAGGCCACATATTATGGAATTCAGCTTTCAGGATTTCAGACTAATTAGAGAGGCACCCAGTAGCACTATGCGGGTTCTGTCAGCATTTCCACTATAAAATCCCCTTTTCTGGGGTTTATAACTTGGCCAATAAAAGATAGCCCCAGGCTGGAATGTGCCAAAAAAAAAAAAAAAAGTTCAACCCAGGAACAAGATTTTTTGTTTTAAACTAAATTTCATTAAAAATCCATTCTTGTAAGAACAGAGCCATAAAAATATGCTGCTTTCATTATTTCTGGTGTGTTCTGTGCCAAGCTTGCTTTGTTTAAAAATAAAAGGGAAAAAATAAATGCAATGCACTTTCCAGGCATCAAGTAAGCATGGAGTGCTGTGTTTTTTAATGAAAATGCTTGAATTATTGAGGCTTTAAGATAAAGTATTGTTTGCCACATACTAGCTTTGTTTCAGAGCGTGGACCTAAATTTATGTTTGGCTCAAATCAACTTGGAAATAAAGAGGACACAAGCCTTCGATCATAGAAGCTTGAATGATTCATCATGATTTGCTCATGTTAGCCACCATAATATTGTGGAACATAGTCTTCAATGTAAACTAAGGAGGGCTTTCTGAGAGCAAAGCTGTGTGCCGGGTGCTGGTGTTTGACATCACCGAATACGTACAAGCGACTTGCGTTTTCCACCTCCTAACAGGAGAAAATGTGGGAACTTCTCTCATTCGCTCTAGGTATCCTCAATGCAGCCACTGAGCTGTCATTTCCTTAGTTTACCCTTATGCTGATTATAGTTTTCTCTTGCTTACAGGCATTTTATCTTAAACAGTTTAAACATTGAGTATTTCAATTTTACCAAATTCTGAAAGAAAGTCAAAAGTTGGGGCTACCAAATAGAGTGGAGAGGAAGGGTGAGAAGCAAATGGGGGCGGCGGTCAAGGATATTCAGGTATGTCAGTGGTGGTGTTAAGAAATGATACAGCTAAATATCCTAACCACAGAGTCAACGCCTCTGAAATTATGAAACCCAAGGGCCGGAGCGATAGCCCAGCGGGTAGGGGCGTTTGCCTTGCATGTGGCCGGCTCATGCCGCCCGGGTTCGATCCCCGGCATCCCATCTGGTCCTCTGAGCAACGCCAGGAGTGATTCCTGAGTGCAGAGCCAGGAGAAACCCCTGAGCATTGCCGGGTGTGACCCAAAAAGCAAAAAAAAAAAAAAAAAAAATATGAAACCCAAACTTTAACAATCAAATTAAAAAATGCGCCTGTCAATATGGCAGAGCCTGTGGGGAAGGGTGGGGTTGTTTAAGGAGGGAACCTGGGAACATTGATGGAGGGAATTGAGGAATTGATACTGATGGTGGGATCAGTTCTGGAACATCCTAAGTCTAAATCTCAACTATGAATAACTTGGTGAGTCACAGTGCTTTTTTATAAAATGAATTTTATAAAGGCAGGGCTATCGGTCTGTCAGAGTAGCAACGTATATGTCTGCCATGGTTTTCCGTGCCTTAGAGATGCATTTGCGATAAAAACTCACAGCAAGCTCAAAAAGACTGCAGGAGATAAGTTTACTCAAAGTCACAAAATTAAATGGCAACGTAGTGTAATGTGTCAGGCTCGGAAACTGCACTCCACTAAAATTTATTGTACAGTTGACTTTCTTACCCTTCTTTAACTCATTTTACTGTGGGACTCTTGCCTGATCATTTCCTCCTTTCTACCCACAGTAACTCTCAAATTAGCCTTACTTTTTGTTGGCAGAACTTTCTAATCTTAAAGAAAATGGTGAGGGTGGAGCTTAATTTCCAAAGCATTCATTTCCTGGTATGCCCAGATCTTATGGCCACCCCTAACACGACAGAACATCAGGAAGGCTTTCCCAAGAAAAGGGAAGGAACCTTTCCAAGGGAAAACTGTCATATGGATTCACACAGGGAAGGAAGAAATGGATGTGTCTGCGTCGTCTTCAGAAGAGCTTCATCAGAAAATCAGTGTGAGTGCTTGTACCAGTTGCTGAAAATGCATCCCAGCCTTTTGAGGTATGTTACACTCACATTTTCTGTTTGATAACTTCTAGGGCTCTGCTTCAAGATTAGTTTTGTGATTCTCTGCAACCTATCACTAAGCTACCCTATACAAGCAGTATTGATTCTGTGGAGACCAATATCACATGGCATCTCCTTTCGTTCATTCATATTTTAGACTGGCAGGAGAACAGAGAGCTGTCCTACGGAGCTACTAATTTGCTGAAGGACCGGCTCTAGACCCTGTGGGTTCCCTGGAGGAGAAGTTGAAAGAAAGGGCCAAAGGGAGAGGATGTCCCTCCTTTGCTACCAACCTTCTCCATTACAACCGCGCAACATCAGTTCGTCCAGTTACAGCCTTCGCCACAGGGAAGGTGTCTGTGCCATCCACACAGGATGAAGGAAGTAGGGGGCACCTCTGTTAGGAAGGTACTTGCTTCTGTCTATTTTATTTAGAGCCTCCAGGGCAAACCACATGCTTTTAATGGCCTTTAATTGGTTAAAGACAACAGCCAGTTCCTTCCCTCCCAGAAGCTTGAGAACAGAGCTCCTTCCCTTCCGGATTTGTAGCTTGGTGAAGCAGAGGGAACAAAAGAGTTGTAAAATATTTTGTTAGACTGCAAAACTTAACAAAGGAATGTTAAACAACACTGATGATGATATTGATTTCCTTCTCTCTGAACCTGCTTACTTCCTGTCGCTAACTCAACATGACTGTCCTCAGCTTGTGGCTGTTTGATGGCTCTGAGAACATGCAAAGTCCAAGAGAAAGTGGCCTTCATTGACCCCTGGCTGCAGAGTTAGTTCTACCTAAAAGTTCCCTGGCCTGGCCAACTCACATATATAGCCTTTTCGGTTATTTGAACTCACCAGGAGACTTCAGGAGTGTGTGTGCACACATATGTCCATCCAGCCTAGTTCAAAAACCAGCCAAAGTTTAGACTGAATACGCAGAAAACGTATAGCAATTTATCTGCATTCTAGTGGTCCTTTGCTTAGTAAAAATAATTCACACTATAAAGGTCCTTTGCTAAGTAAAAGTAATCATGAAGAATTCCCTTAAATTACGCATTTGAAATGCTTCCACCTAGAATTAACAGTTAAGAAAACATCTCTTGTGAACCAAGCTACAAGGACAGTAATAGAGTAGAACAAGAAGAAATACATTTATTTATTTGTAAAATAAACATATAAACATTTGTATTAACTTCTTTTAACTGATTATCATTTCACCTTACATTTTGAAGGGAGAAATATAAAACTGTAAAATTTGAGAACTAAATATTTTTAAATTTCTCAACAGTTATCCACATATCCAATATTGTGCTTTTTTGCACAATGAAAGCTCTGAAAACTACCATTAACTGAATGACTTAAGGCTGATAGCACGTGGCTTCATATCCATTAGAGTCATAAATTACTTGAGTGATGCTAATTAATGTTTTGCCTTCAGTGCCATGATCAATATATTTGGTTTTGTTTGTTTTGGTTTTGCTTTAAATATATTTCCTTACATATATTGGATGTCCCAGCTGTGAGCATAGGACCAAGGGCACAAACCATGTGTGTCTTGATTTTCATTGTTTCCTTTGTACCTGGCTTGGTGGGAAGCATCTAATAGACCCTTAATAAATATTTGTTGAGTGAGTAATTGAATAATTGAAAGGGTCTCCCTTTAATAAGGCAAGGTTAATGCATTTGCATATATTACAAAGCATTACTTTGGAACCCTTTTTTCTCTGAAAACCCAATGAGTCGCAGAGAAATCACTGGAGTTTCTTCTAAAATAAATGAGTTCACAGGAACATGATTAATTCCTGCCTGCTACATAGATATCAGATCTTATTCAAGTGTTTGCATTCCAGGAAGAAGACTTATGAAAAAAAAACCTCTCCAGCTTGAGAATGCTTGAAAAACACAATTATATTAAGCTGATACTCTATCAAGTAATAACTTATTTTAATTGGTTACAATTATACTAGACTAAATGCTAACCAAGCAACAGTTCTAAAAAAGAAAAAACAGGTTAAAAGCAAGTTCAATCTAATGCTCCCTGTTGTGATTAGAGTTCACAATTTCTGGGGTTCTGATCCATTCACTCTCCTTTTCATTTTCTTTATCCCCAGATCTGAAGTTTATATAGACTAAATTACATCAAATAAAATGCTGCTCTATGGAAGGCAAGTTCTGGTTTGGGGAGAGAAACAGTCTAATGCCCCTGGACTTCCAAAGCTGTGGCTCCAGATCCCATAGGAGACATGTACGTTCTGGACCACTCTCCTGCCTTTACCTACAAGTCTGCCAGCCAGGTTCTACATAGGTAACTTTCCTCTATAGCTGCCAGTGTTCCCGTCCCTTATGTGAAGAATAATAGAAATGAATCATGGGAAAATACCTAGAATCTCAAGAATACTGATAATTTAGATCAAATGAAATGATTTAAGGACGTTTCTGTAATTCCCAGGTTTTTTTCTTGTTTCCTTCTTTTATTTGTTTTTTCTTTCTACTTCTCTCCCAGTCTGGAAATCATGTTGAAGTTACACTTTGTTTGCTAGTTCTGCCCTGAGGTCTCGCTTCCTACTACACATCAGCAGTGGTGACAACCCACACTCATGGCAATAAAATCAAGCAGGGGAAAGGCTCTCCTGCACCATACTGACCGTATGCCTGCAGTGAGAGCAGAAGACCATAGAAGGTGCCAAAGAAACACAAGCACCCTCCTTTATGCTACATATTCACCCAGTGTCTTCTGGGGATCTCATGTGCTTTATGCTCATGTAGTCTCCATCCTTTGCTAAAGGAACAAGGAGCCGGGAAACTGACAGACCTAGAGATGGCAAGTCTGTAGACACTGTTGTGCTCTTGCCACATCTTATTCCAGAACCGTGGGAGGTCATGTCCACCACATCCCTACTCCATGGGGACCACCACATTTAAAACAAGATGAAAAAAATGTGATGTGGGAAATAAAAACCCTCATGGGCAGCCTTCAAAGGCAGAGACAGGTTGTGACTGGATTAACATTTATTGACTGCGTAAGCCTGCTTTTTTGCTTCAGGACAGAGATACACAGGTTTAATTGCAGGAGGCTGTTCTGCCAACTGATCACCAGAGTGGCAACCAAAGCTTAACTAATCTGTCCTTCATTAATGAAAAGTCTCTATTACAAAACAAATTAAGCGTGCTCTGATCCTAACCTCGAGGTCCAATGGCATTACGGCAAAGTTTAAGCTGTTAGCGCACTGAAAAACTTATTAAGGGTTAGCGCTGAGATGGCACTTTGTTATTGATTTTACAATACACAGGTATTATGATTTATGGAGTGCTGGTGTCACTCTAACAAGCTGAAGGACACACAATATCATCTCCAGTATCATTAAAATTCAGAAGCCTCCAGAACTAACTCATCAACCACTGTGCATTGTCACAGACTCTGGAGCTGGGCTCAGGTCTCAAAATGTCCTAAGCATTAGGACAGTTGTCTCGGCTGGCTTACTGCTCAGACATGCCCCCCAAGAACTCTTAGACCCTATGTTTACATTAAGTTTTCAGGTGCTCCCTGTTATTTAATTTTGCCATTTAACATCCAAAAGTAGTCTTTCGCAAATCTGTTTGTCTACTTAAGATGGAAGCAATATAATAACTTATGGGAAAAAGCAAGTCGAAACAGTAATGAGATATCTGATCTCTGTAAGACTAGAATAAATAAACAAAAAAATTACTGTTGACATGGATGTGTGGGAAAGGGACCCTCGTCCACTGCTAGTCCAGAAATGTTGACTGGTGTGGACTTTCTGGAAAACAATATGGACACTCCTCAAAAAAAACAGGAATTGTGCTTCCTTACATCCCAGTAATGCCTCTTCTTGACTTCTACCTCAGGAGCCAAAAAAAAATCTATTCAGAAAAGTCATCTGCACTCCTGTGCTCATTGTAGGACTACTAATAATAGCCAAAATCTAGAAACAACCCAAGTGTTCAAGAATAGATGATTTGATAAAAAAAAAACCTACAAATACACAAAAAGAGTACCAATTGGTTATTTTTAAAATGTTTGAATCAAGCCATTTGCTGCTGTGTGATATCTGAAGAGTATCATGCTTAGTGAAATTAGGAGAAGAGCAGACACAGAACGGTCTCTCTCACAGTGGGATATAAAGAAACACAGGGTAATAACAAAAGCCAATGGCAATAGAAACTAAGAACTAGTCTCTAGTAGGAAATTTACTATGACGGGGGAGTCTGGGGGCGTGGGTAATAGGATACGGGTAGGGGAAACAGTGTGACAATGGTGAATGGAAGCGGACTCTGGTGGAGGGTGAGAGGCTGGAAGCATTATGCATGAAACACTACCATTAACAGTATTGCAAATCATGATACCTAAAATGTTTTTAAAAAAGAAGAAAACATTATAGATTGAGAAATATGCTGTGCATATGAAACTCAAACATAACTGTGTCCACACATGATTATCTTCATTTTTTAATGCTCAGATGAAAATCTGGCAATTCTAGCTATAGTAACCAATCAATAGATACTTAATGAGCACCACTTATGTCCAAGTAATAAAAAGGAGCTAATCATTATTGAGCAGCTACTATGTTCCAGAATTGTTCTAAGTCCTCTTGTTGTATTAACTACTTTAATCCTTACAAAATCCTTTGACATGGAAACATCTTTTATCTCCACCTTATGGTAAAAATACAGAGCCGTGAATAAGTAACTTTCCTTAGAGAACCTAAATACAGAGCTACCAAGTGGAAAAGCAGCCGTCCAGAGAGGTGCTCAAACATCCTGGACCAATTTCTACACCTATGGACTATTCTTATTAAGAAAAGAAACAAAAGCAACCTTTCTTCAAACACCTTTAATGTCAATTGTTCTGTATTTTGAAGATTTTTCCAGTTAAAGGACTAAAACAAATTGATCAACAGGTCATTCAAAACTATAGGAAGCTATTGAGACAGACTTCAGTTGTTTTCCCTGAGCTACACAATCAGAGTGAGTATTAATATTTTTCACAAGACCTATTTTCTGTGCCTTTAATCCTTTGTAATGCTTTCTTTTCCTTTATTTGTATCTTTTTACATTTTGCATGAAAAGATATATAACACCATTACTTTTTTTCTTTCCTGTTCTGTACTATTCCCCAATGCTAAATCAAAGATGGTGTTAAATTTTATATTTATTTATAAATATCTGTGATGTTTAAAATCAATGATAGTTATTGATTTTAATTAAAAACTTTAAGTAGTTAATTAGGGGTTAATTAAAAACTTTTAAGTAGATTTTATAGCCGTAGTCCTCCATAATACTGTTTGTCAAAGAATAAATATTGGGAACTGAAGAGGTACTCCATGGGTAAACGCTTGCCCTGCATGAAGCTGACCTGGGTTCAATCACTAGCACCATATTGTCCTAACCCCCACAAGTGCTGCCAGAAGTGATCCCTGAGCACAAAACCAGAAACAAACCCTGAAAGTCATCAGGTGTGGCCCAACCCCCCATACACACACATACACACACCTTCACATACAGCAAAAAAAAAAAAAATAGGAATCAGTAAGTGCCATATCTATCTTACACTTTAAATAAGTTGGGGCTGGTGTTGCAAAAGAATATCCTTTCAAGCTTTTCTCACCTTTTCAGAGGCCCAAAAACATTGCACCAGAACAGTGTTACAATATGCTATTGATTCAAGCTCAACTTTACAATGCCAGGTCACTTTCTGTCTAACAATGTGCATCCATCCAGAGGCATTTTTTGAGACCCTGGAGAATGTGCAAAGATTGCAGCACTTGCTTTGTATGCTGGGTGTGGCCCCAGAACAAAAAAAAAATGAGTATTTTTCCAACTTTCTTTTGAAGTGATTTCTTTTTTCCACTGTACATTACATGTATATCTATCGAGGTTTTGCTGACTACAACTTAATATTGTTTCAAATTAAAAAAGTTAAGCAGTTCTAAATTTTGTTTGACTTTTGTTTCTCCATCTTGGAGCCAATCTTTCACCCTAAATCCCCAAAACTTTCAGAGAAATTAAAGATAAATAGCTGTGGGACTGGAGCATAGCACAGCGGGTAGGCCATTTGCCTTTGCACGACGCCGCCCCAGGTTCAATGCCCAGCATCCCATATGGTCCCTGAGCACTGCAAGGAGTAATTCCTGAGAAAAGAGCCAGAAGTAACCCCTGAGCATCGCCGGGTGTGACCAAAAAGCAAAGACAGACAGACAGACAGACAGACAGACAGACAGACAGGCAGACAGGCAGACAGGCAGGCAGGCAGACAGACAGACAGACAGACAGACAGATAGATAGATAGATAGATAGATAGATAGATAGATAGATAGATAGATAGATAGATAGATAGATAGATAGATAGATAGATAGATAGATAGATAGATAGATAGATAGATAGATAGATAGATAGATAGATAGATAGATTGACTAGAAATTAAATAAATAAGTAAATGGATGAATAAATAAATAAAATTTATAAAAGATAAATAGCTCGAATTGAGGAAAGCCATCTGCCAATTCACTGCTGAGTTTAAAAGAGCAAAAAATACCTCTGTCTTGTAACAAAAACCAAGTAGGTTTACTCTATTTAATGTATTGCTTGAGCCCCAAGGATCTGTACTACAATTACTCTTCTGATTATGCTGGTCCTTTAAAATCCATTATCTGTGGTAAGACCATAGATTATTTCTTTTGGGAAAGCATTCTGTGATTCTTCAAGTTTAAATGAATCACTCCTCAATGGCCACAGAGATAGTACAGTGACCGAAACCCGGACATGAACATCTTTGTAATTGTATATCTCAGGGTGATATAATAAAATACTAAAATAAAAAATAAATTAAAAAAAGACTTGTCTTTCTTGCAGCCAACCTACATTTGTTCCCCAGCACCTCATATGGTTCCCCCAGCATTGCCAGAAGTGATCCTTGAAAAGAGAGCTAGGAGTAAGCCCTGAGTACAGCTGTGTGTGGCCCAAACATCCCCCCCACACACAAAAAAATTAATCCCCAAATCTCTTCAACTTTGGGTGTTGAGGAAAGAGATACTCTAGGAGAGGGTATATTATTGGAACATTGTATGTGTGAAATCCCATAAGTCACTGTGCCAAAACTTAATTAGAATAATTAATTCATTTTTAAATTTCCTGTTTCTTTATATTAGTAATTTAATTTTAACTGGCTTAGAAGATTCATTGAAAGTAAATTTATATGAAAGTGGAGCTGTCCCCAGTTGCAGTTTTTTTTCCTCTTTTGCTGTTGTTACTGCTAGAATGATCGAGTCACCACACACTTGGCCAGGGTGCTCCAAGAACTAGTTGCAGTGTTTGCTGGGAATCACACACGGAAAACTCCATTTCTGGTGCTTACACATGAGGCTGCTGTCAGTGCGCACCTGGCCGAGGTCTTTGCACACTTTCCTATTGCAGACCTAACACAAGAAGGCTCACTTTATTGCAGCACTGAGGGATTCAAACGGCAGAGCTGCATGGCAGCACTTAGCACACACCCGCACTGTAAGCATGAACTTGTGACCTCGTGTTCACAAGGGTATTTTTACTAATAGTCATTCCTAAGGCCCCCAACATGCAATTCAGCTGCATTTATTCCACTGACCCCATGAAGCTTAGAATTATCCATAATACTCATATCTAACATTTTGAAGAGGGCACATCTCTTCAACTCCACCGTTCTCCCTGCATTAAATACGCCTCCAGAGACCTGGGCCCTATGAAAGCAGGATGAGAATGCTATTCGGTCTCCCAAAGAGGAATCATAAGAGCTATGCTTGAAATATCACACCTCACTCAAGTGAGAGAAGGAATCCGGAGCTCCAACCTCCGTCGCTGTTCCAGAGTCAGGGACGCTGTCTCGTTTGCCAAGGCATCGAAAATCAGTTGGGCTGGACATGTAATGCGATTTGGAGACAACCGCTGGACTAGAGCCGTTACAGACTGGATCCCAGGGGATGTCAAAAGATCGCGTGGTCGACCATCTACAAGATGGTCAGACTTCTTCGTCAAGACCCTGAAGGAATGGTTTGAGGCTCTTCATATTCCTGAATCAACCAGATGCCATTGGGCTACACTGGCACATGATAGGGTCAAATGGAAATGTTACTGGCGCCCGCTCGAGCAAATCGATGAATAACGGGATGTCAAGTGATCAAGTGCTCAAGTGACTCATATCTAACATGTTAGCTTCATTTTCCACACCTTGTATTATTGTTTTCTGACCTTGGGCCTTTGACCTCCTTTTGGTCATACTGTTCTTTAGTACCTTTAATCTTTCTCACATTAGCAATGAGAACGTTTCTTGTGTCCTTAGCAATGTTTCCTTTAAGATGTGTAGCTGTGGTGCCCTCCTTTGACTTGTGAGATACACATAACTATTTCTGCAGTCTTACTTTGACCCACAAGATCCTTAGGAGTTGGTGGAAGCCTCAGCAAACTAGCGCATCCTCTTTACAGATACATTAATCTGGAGGAAAATGAAGAGGCTAACTCATCCAGCTAGTCATGGTGACACAGATGGATCATAATCAGTCTCCCTGTTTCTAAACCTGAAAGAAGTAAATTGCCACATATGAAATCCGGAAGAATGGAATCAACCACAGTGATACTGGTCACCTGGGATTATTTTATCAAGTCAGCCTTTACACAGTCACATGCTTCATGGCAGTAGGGTAATTTTTTCTAAAAGGGGGCAGGGGGTGTCCACACAGGGCTTCCTTCTAGCTCTGTGCTCAAAAATCACTCTTGGAGGGGCTCAGGGACTACATGTGTTCAATATGGGGTCAAACCCTGGTTAGCCACATCCAAGGCAAACGCCTAACTAATTGTACTATCACTCTGAGCCTAGTGGGGTAATTTATTGTCAACTACTTTAAGCATTCTGCCTCTGAGTTCTGAAATTAGGCATTATATAATACATACCACATCCACATCAACCTACCTCCTTACAACATAAAATTCAGCTCACCTTCCTCATAATGGTCTTTATCCTTTGTAGATTCATCTATCTGTCATTCCCAGGATAAAACATCCAAAGAAGTTTATAAAATCTTCTTCATTTCTGGCCATAGCCTGTCATTCTATGACCACTCTCCAAGGCTTTGCACAAGGAATCTGCCTCTCCCAACACTGCCCATCTGATCCTAAATGCCATTCACGAGTCATCTCAATTCATTTCTGCACCTCACTGAGCTCTGCCTCAGAGTTCATTGTGTATCTTACTTTTGCCTCAGTGGTATCTCGCTGTAACTCAGTTTGCCTCAGTGATAGCTTCCTCCTCATTCTCTTTTATATTAAGGCTTTTAAAAAAGGTATTACTTACTAGACAACATTTGTTAAAGAGATATTTTCCTTGAGACATTGGATGACTTCACTCAATTAAGACACACAAAGCGCATTTTAAATAAATATTTATTAAATGAATAAATATGAAAAAATGCATTTTGACTATCCATTGCCTTAACACAGCTTTCTAGAACTGTTTGCTGTGGGGCTCTCTAGAAACCCCAAAACTCCAGAAATATCTTAATTTGTTAGTCAACTATTTTAAAAACTAATTTATTTACTAAATGAATGCCATAAAGGAATCTTGTGTTGCATCAGAAGAAAACATGTTGTGACACTCTTTGCATATCATAAGCCTATACTGTGATTTCTAAATGTGGCCTATTCAATTAAGATCAATCATAATAATCCATTTTGAATTTACTTACCTAATGATATATAATTAGGGGTAAAGTATAATTTAAATACCTAAATCTCACTAAATATAAATAGATATATAAGAAAAAAATTATGTCCCAGTTTTAGGATTGGTGTTTAGACAATGTCAATTCCTACCCAGAAGATTCAAGAACAGAGAAATTCAATATTTTGAGTGTTATATCGGAGAAAGCCACATATTTAAATATTTGGAAACCCATTGTGGCTGCCTCAATATTCTTTCTGCTATTTCAGGAGCAGGCAGTGTGTCCACGCTGCTAGGTTAAAGGTGTTCTCGCACCAAACCTAGATTCGTCTTCGATTCTCCTCCCTTATAACTTGTGACGTCACCCTTTCACTCCTTGAATAAATCTGGTATCAGCCACAGCCCATATAAATCTGTTCTGCCCCTTCACTTCTGTCTTCATGTACAGCATACTGTAAATAATCATAGTGGAGTAGTTGTAGAGTTCTGTGGTACACTGGAGACCCCTATTGGTGAGAGTCAGGCAGCAACTGTGAAGCCTGACACCCCAACCAACAGAAACTGGGTCGGCAGCTTCTGCCCAAGCTCCCTTGGGTTCCAGTAGCTTTGCCAGCAACAATTGACAGTTTTTGCTTGCTGATTAATCAGTCTGTGAAAGCAAGTGTGTGTGTGTGCTCACTGCACTTTGTATTTGTGTGAGAGTGTCACTGAATAAAAGGTACACCAGCAAAATAATGCGTGACCTTGTATAATTTTAGGACAATTCATTTTCAGTAGATAATGGACCACAGGGATAAATGCAGGGTTGCTGTTATAGATGCACATATTGATCAAATATGGTAACTGAGAAGGACCGATGGCTCTGAGGAAGGTAGTAAATTATGTCCTTCAGATGTCCAACTTTAAAAGCATATCGTATTGCTTTTAAATATTTCTATGGAGTTTAATAAATAACTAGGCTTTTGCTGGGTTTTTTGGAAGAGAAACATGTTGAGTTTAAATTATAAAGCTCTAGTTCTAAGCTCCACATGTTTTAAAATTTTTTTCATTTCAAATCTAAAAGAAACACTAATTTGTAAGAGAAACATAATTACATCTCCAAACACCTAGAAGACCTCTTCAAAATGGATACAGAAATTAGTTTGACAGCTTAAAAGAGAAGCAGTTAGAGTTTCTACCATAACTAACATATAAAAGGTGTTGTTTGAAGTCAAACGTACTGTACATTTTCATTCATTTGGGATAAAGGCATTGTCTGACAAATTACATCATAGGCATGTAATGCTTTTCCTCTTTATTTTTCACATGTGCCTTTCAATAAGGTGGGACAGGATGGGGTAAATAAGCAACACCTGGCCAAGCTCAGGGCTTGCTCCTGGCTCCGTGCTTAGAGATCACTCCTGGCAGGCTTGGGGAACCTAGGGATTGAACCCTGGTTGGCTGAATGCAAGGCAAGCACCTTAATCCCTGTGCTATCTCCTCCTGAATCGTTATAAAGAGAATAATGGTGACATGATTCTAACCATTTACTTAAAATATAGCCTCAAAATACTGACCTTTTCCACCCTGTCCACACTATTCTGAAAAAAAATCATAGATCATCACTCAGTTCATCGCTTAACAAGCTACAAAAAAATAATTGGGAGGCTGGATTGATAGTACAGTGTGTAGGATTCCTGTCTGGCATGCAGCCGACCTGGATTTCATCCTCAGCATCCAATATGGTGCTCTGAGCCCCACTAGAGTGATCCCTGAGATGGAACCCCTGAGCACAGATGGGTGTGACCAAAAAAAACCCCTTAATTTGTCAGTATTTAGATTTAAAACACGCATGCCCATGAATATAATTTATCTTTTAGAAACCACTTCCCAAAAACTACAGACATTTAAGGTAGATTGACAGACAGACAAACTGACTGACAGAGCTAGATAGATGAGATAGCAATCTATGTATCATTTTAGGCACAGTGATTTACAAGGTTGTTCATGAGAGTTTCAAACACAAATGTTACAATATCAACTCAACCTCCCTCTGCCAGATTACCTCCCAACTCCCAACTGTCCTACTTCACAGGCACATTTTTTAAATTTGACTACCATGATTTAATCTCATCTTCCTGTGGTATAGCTATATAAATGTCTCAGCTCTCCCCCACCAATATGCCTGAGGCCCTTGACTCCTGCCTGTTACCAGCCCTCATTCTCTACTTACACCCTCAATTTCCTCTCAAACTGCGATCAGGTGTCTTCCGACACGCATTCCCTCTTCGTTCTTCTATAAGCACAGATAAGTGAGATCACTTGGCAGTTTGTCCTTCTTTGACTTACGTCATTTAACATAATCTCCAACAGTTCCATCGAGAGCAGCAATCACATTTCATCATTCCTCAGTTTGGACTCCATTTTTTAACAGCACCCGCATCCTCTAACTGTTGTTAGACAGTGACGGATCCCACAGCCTAACCATGGCTAAGTACTGCCAGTCCTTTTATGAATGTTGTTAAGACAATTACTTTATAGTTGTTTCCTTAATGTTTTTTCTTTTCAAAGAAAACATTTTTCTCCTTTTCTCCACCCCTTCTGCTCAAAATACAAATATGGCTTGCCCACACATCGTTGCCCACGTCTCACACACACACACACACAACACCTCTGTGTAAGCAGTGCTGCCCTTTTGTTTTAGTTAGAGCTTAAAGCCTAGGCAAGAACCTGTATGTGAAGCATAAAAGTCTCATTCCTGAGAGCACAATATAAAATATAAATTCCTGTTCTCATACCACAATCATTCGCCAGCATTTATTTCTTTTCTGCATGTACCAAATTGCCCCTACATGTCTGTAATGTATGCATGATGCATTCCTAATTTTACTTTAAATGGGAGAAGCTATTTATATTGTTATATGCAACTGTTGCTCAGCAGCTCCTGTAAGGTTTGTCAACAAGCTCAGACTTAGTCCTGCCAACTGCAGCCCCCAGAATCGTATGTTAGAGTTAGGAGTGCACTGTGAGGAAATTACAGTAATCCACCTTCATCCAAATTTCCCCAGCCAAGGTGGCAAAAGCAGCGTGGAGCAAGGCAATCTTTGTAATGCACCTGAGGATCTGGCCATAGTAGTCTAGGACCTTGGAATAGTTTAAAGGTCATGAAGTCACAGGTTCATGATGGAGACATCAGAGAAGAGAACCCAAGAGCTCTAACTCCAGCATTTTAAGCTGTCACCACCTTTGCTGAGTGATCTTTAAAACGCTCTTCTTGAAATGTACACATTAGGGCCAGAGAGATAATACAATAGGTAAAGCACTGGCCTTGCCTATAGAAAACTCCAACTCCTGGCACTGCCTACGGTCCCTTGAGCACTTTCAGAAATCAGTCTTGAGCACAGAGTCAGAAACAACCGAGAACACCACCAGATGGGACTCAAACCTACATCCCATCCACTTTCTTTTTTTTTTTTTTTTTTTTTTTTTTTTGGGTCACACCCAGCTATACTCAGGGGTTACTCCTGGCTTTTCGCTCAGGAATTACTCCTGGCAGTGCTGAGGACCATATGGGATGACGGGGATGGAACCCAGGCCGGCATAGGCCGGCTGTGTGCAAGGCAAACGCCCTACCCGCAGGGCTATCGCTCCAGCCCCCACCATCCACTTTCTTCGGCCCCCACCCTAAAATAGAAATGTGTATGTTCTCTGAGCTGCCAGCGTTAATATGGTGGTTATGGGTTTTGTCTGCAGAGCACATGGGGCTACAGAAGGTATAGTGGCACCTGCTTGTGCTGTTGGCATATATAATTCCATCAGAAATTCCACAAGGAACTTGAGCTGTCCACCTCTACCTGTTATCTTGACTTTTTTTTTGTATTGGTAATCTTTTTTTTAAATTTTTTATTTTTACAACTACAAAGATATACAATTAAAAGTTCATATTTGGGTTTTGGTCATACAGTGTTCCAGCACCCATCCCGCCACCAGTGCCCATCTCCCACCACCAACGTCCCGGTTCCCTCCCCCTCCCCCAGTCCTCCTCCATGGCAGGTTCTTTATTTCCTTCCCGTTCTCTCTCTTTCTATTTTCCTTCCCTTCCAGACTATGGATTACAGAACATACATTAAAGGGTTGTCATGTGTATCTTTTTGCCTCTATTTAATACTCAGTTCTAGGTTGGCATTAGTACCCTCGACAATTGTTAGCACACTGTTCCATTTTCTGTCTTACCTAGCCTCTGACTCCCACATGTTTGTGATAATTTCCACCTTTGACAAGAGCTCCTGATACATGTTTCACTTGACCTTGGATATTGGTATCATATGGACATGGAGAAGATTATGTTGAATGAAATCAGCCAGAAGGAGAGAGACAGATACAGATCTTGACTCTTTAGCAATTAGTTTTCGTTTGTTTGCTGGTGTGGGAGGAGCCTCCAGGCCAGACTGGGGTCAGACTGAGGGCAATAATTAGAGTTGACCATTGTATCCTTAGACCCAGAAATGCCACATCGTTTGTAGTTCTGACCTATATGTGCTGGAGGCCACCCCAGCAACATCCGGTGGTGCTCTGGGGAAATGTGATGCTGGAGAAGGAACTTGACCAGCACCAGTCAAGGAGTCCTTTACTCTGGCAAAGCTGAGCTATCTCCCCTAGGCCCTTTGGACACCTGTTTAAGCAAATGCCCAGGGACGCTGAATGAATGCTCTGGAAAAAGCAGTATTTCTGTATTAAAACGACCTCCCCCCGCGCGCTACCCCTGCTGTAGAGCCCCTCCAGGACTAAAACCCAAGGAATTTTATAATTAAATAATTTTTTTTCTGCTTTTTTTAGGTCATACCCAACAACGCTCAGGGGTTACTCCTGGCTCTGCACTCAGGAATTACTCCTGGCGGTGCTCAGGGAACCACATGGGATACTGTTGCAGGACTCCTAAGAGCCTCTGCATCTGCCCTGAATTGCCTCCTGCAGGTCACTTCGTAGATAGATAGGGTGTTAGTCTAAATGTGGCGGTTTATCTGACCATGTATTCTGTACTGGCTGGTATAAATATTCTCTCATGCTACCACAATCATCGTGGGACTAGCTAGATCTTACCAGCATATTTGCCTGGCCACGTTGGATCTCTAAGTAATTAGACCATAGACAAATGCTGTTTGCCTCCAAGCAAGCAAGCATGGCTCCCTGATAACTCAAAGGCAACTAAACTACAAAACTACCATGAAGTAGACGAGACTCTTGTGAAGGCTTGGAGAAATATTTAACTGGCATTAGTATTAGTCTTTGGTACAGAGACATGCCATCTCAGAAACCCCCCTTCTCTACTCTATAAAGGCATTCCCAGGCAGATCTTGGCTCAAAACATTAGCATATAATAGGGCCTAGGTGAGGTGCTGGGAGAAATTACCTAAGGGCATTTGACCTTTCCTGCTTCCCATAATAGTGGGAGGTCTGAGTTGCAGGGGTATAAAACCAACCTGCTCTCTCTCTCTCTCTCTCTCTCTCTCTCTCTCTCTCTCTCTCTCTCTCTCTCTCTCTCTCTCTCTCTCTCTCTCTCTCTCTCTCTCTCTCTCTCTCTCTCTCTCTCTCTCTCTCTCTCTCTCTCTCTTTGTGAGCTCGCACCCTTCTTGGGAGTCTTGTCTTTGTCTCCTTTTTACAGGGCCTTAACATGTGGTGGCCGCCATCTTGGCCTACATGTGGCTGGGGTTCTAGCCGGGAATCCTAAGCACAGGGTTTTTCCTATTGCTGATTTGTATGCCTGAACCTGTGATAAGTAAAGCATTTTAAACCTGCATCGGATTCCTGAGTCTTCATCCATTCCCGCCCGGCTTCGGAGGTAGAAGGGAACTTCGCTTTCCGGCACTGTTGGGGACCCCGGCAGCATTCCCCGACAGGATACCAGGGATTGAAAGTGGGTCAGCTGAGTGCAAGGCAAATGCCCTACCCGCAGTTCTATCGCTCTGGCCCCTTGAAAGAAATATTATATAGAATAAAAAAGAATGTTCTGGTGCAGAGGAAAAACAAAGGGCAAAAATCTAAAGTTCAAAGAGCAAAATATTCCCAATTCTATCATACACTCATTTCATAACATGTCTTCTTGTTTTGTTTTCCATCAACCCATGGTCATTCTCACCACCACCTGCTTATGTCCTTGTGAGAATCCAGAGGGATAATATATGGGGGGAAAGCCTTGAACAGTTCTAGGCCTCATCTCCATGTGTGAGATCATTGTTATCCTTACTACTGTCAAAAAAACTGCCACGTCTGCTCACTTCTATTAGCAAAATTCCATTCCTTTTGTCTGGGCTTTGCCTATAGAAAGGAGTAAAGTGAAATAAATATCCATTAGCCGGGAGTCAACATGTATTGAAAAAGCTGAAACACCAAATCTTTTTCCTCTAAAAAGCAGAATGCTAAACTAATGTTATTTCAGGAGTTGGGAGGTTGGAGGGGGCATCACTGAGAGGAGTTGGGGGTGGGGTCCAGGGCAGAAAAGGGGGAGGTACAGTAGGAGGGAGAATCAGCAGGGATGAGGGGTCCAAATGGAATCCTCTTCCTCACCCCACTGTCTCCACTAAATTCCACTCAGTGTCACCATGCCCAAGATAAAAGTCAGCAAGAAGGGTCAGCTTGAACGGAGAACTGTTATTGGTTGGCATTAAGATGATATTGGTAGAAAATGTATTGCAATACGTTTTCTTCTGCCACACATTTCTGAATAATAGCAATTTGCCCACCAGCTAACCACCTCAGCATAAACACTGGACTACTCCTGCTGAGTCTTAGAAAGCCTGCTTGTCTGTAAGCGCACAATATACAAGGAAAATCACCATAAAGCTCCGTGCCACCATTCAGTGCAAACAGTCCTCAGGTCCTGCTGTGACTTGGCACACCCCACTGGACAGCTGGAGACTGGAAAAGGGCCACTGCCAATAACATGTTACAAGGGATTTTCAAGCAATTTTTCTGGTAACCAACAGTCCTGTGCTTTATTATTTCCTGGGCAGATACTGCCATGAGCTACATCTAGATATATATTATGGTGCAGTATACTATTTATACCTGATATGATATACAATAAAACACTCCAACACTTTCCAATCCCATTTGTGAGCTCAAGCAAGGAAACAAATAGGAAGACAATTTGTTACAGCCTTATGTTATGCCTAATATAATTTTGGAAATCAGCTATTGCCCAAACAACATTTTATTACATGCATCAAAAAGATTTAACTTGCTAAAGGGTCACATAAGTGTACTCAGAATATGCTGCAAAGCAAGACACAATGCAGATAGATGGTTTATCGCACATCTCATTCCTTCCCCACCCCCAATACCACGTGCAATGGAGTGCTACCAGAGATCATTAAAAAAAGATTGCTCATTTTATGTAGCTTGAATATATAAACTGGTCGTTATCTAAAGTCTGGTGACAAGAATGTTTAGAAGACAATGCCAAGAGATAAACACAAGTGAGTTAGATCAGGAAGACGAGCGCTGTAGCAATTAGTTTAATGTAATATCATTTTTAATGTAAGGAAGCTACATTTTCTAATTTTCACTAAAAGCCCTGGGTGCTGAATGGGTTATAATAAATGTATGCAATAAAAAGCAGGTACACTCATCTTATAAGCAGCCTATTAACCAGACTGCTGGAGCTGCAGAATTCATAGCACAGTAAACAATACTTTTCTGTTAGAATAATGATGCAGAGTTTACTCTTTTATACCATGCAGCACTTGGGGACCACATCCATTTACCAAAATAATACCGAATTAGTACTGTAAATATTGAAATCAGACCTTTTGGGCTAACCAGTGGCCTAATTTTCTCTTCAATCTGCTCTTAATCTCAATTCATCAATAACACTACCTTATTATCGGACTTTGACAGCAAGCTAAGGCTTTTGATAAATTATACATCTCAAGCCAGATTTAAAATTTGAAGCTCAAGTGCTAATTATCTGTACAGGCCTAGTTAATAACTGAGATTTCTTGTTAAGTATCTGATCACAGCATGGGCATCATTTGTCAAGATCCTCAAGTCTACCTTAGAGACCGGCTCCTCGAATCCTCCCTTGCCTACCATATGTAAAATTGGGATCTTTGTTTCTATAATAACCTTTTATTAGGAAGCTGACATAATGATTAAGTTCACTGTAGACACACACAATGAATTAGACAATTACCCTTGCTGCTTTAAGCCACTCAGACTCCTAGCAAGACAAAATAATTAATATTGAATTTTAATTTGATGTGTTCCACATTTAAACCCCAATTTGCAAAGTACACCTGGAAAGCTGCCGCTGTTTCCTTGCAGTTTGTGCTGATGAAATAGAGGCCCCTGCCGCTTAGATGTAAATGTGCAGAAGGCACGATGTGCTGCGATCACTTCTCAGTGGAGCACAGAATTTTCTAGCATTAATGGGAAAGGTAATTACCTAGGTCTAACTTTATAGCCTTTTCTCTAATGAAACTATAATCTCCCAGGCCTATACACTTTAAGCATTTGCATGATTTTAATGATTTCAATGCCATAACTGTTGGTATACCCAGTCATTTTGAGATGAACTGTATTAAGGAGTGGGGGGAGGCGTTAATTATATTTCCAGGCTTTTCTTATTGGCACAAAGTAAGACTGAGTCAGAGAGAAGTAGCATGATCAAAGCAAGCAAGAGCAGTTTTTCACATGGCCCCCAAATGATGAGTGTCAGGTGTGTTAATCCACTTCTTGGTCCCCTTCCCCTCACGCCTCACCCAGACTGCATGGTCATGGGCTAATAACCCCTCTAGTCCTACGGCTTTGCTCCCTTGTTTACCAGGTCTGGAAAGGATATAGAATGGGTGGAACATGTTGAGACCATGACATATTTTCATTTCTCTTTGCACAGTCCCTTTAGGAAAGGACTCCCCTTCCTAATCAGGGACCATCTCCACCTTAGGAATTCATGTGCTCTTTTTTTCAGGAGAAAGTTGAGGTTTAGGAAAGAAAATGGTTGAGTTTGGGTAATGACTTTTCCTAGATATAGTCACTTGGTGCCAAGATCAAGATACGGGACTAAACCAAATAACCACTTTGAAACTGAAGCCACTCATGTTACGACACAAAATGAATAAAGACTCATAACAAAAACGAATTATGAATGCTCCATGAGCTTATTCGTCCCCACCACCAGCATACGTGCTCCTGATGGGTGGCCGAGTCCATAGACTGCCATTTCTCCTCTCTCCTTGGATTTTCTTTCCAGGCCTCTTATATGTGCCTCGCTCCTTCATGCCCTATTACAAGCTGAGAAGCATCCTAATACTGCTCTAATACTGGACATAAAGGGGTGATGAGGAGGATTGCCAACCATCATTTAGCCTGTCAGGTCTAGTAGGGGTAAGAAAAGTTTCTTCGTATGTCTTCCCATGGCAACATGCACCCAAACCCCTGACCTGATCTGCCCTCAGTGCTCAATAGGTGCCACTTTGTTCCAAGCACATACGTCTCACCAAAGTTCACTGCAAAATCCTAAGAAATGGTTTCTGAGCTTGAATTTCATTAATCAGTAAATTTAAGATGAATCGCAACTTCACTGATTACTAACAATACGATAGTCACTTGGACAAATTTCCAAAAAGCCCAGAGCTAGTTCCCTAACTAAAAACGAGATCTATATAAGAAAATATAAAATGACAATCATTTTTACCTAACCATTCTAGAAAAAAGAGACAAAAGCCGACTTTGTTTATATAATTAGCCAAACTCAGGTCTTCTTAAAAGTTTCCTCTGTTGAGTATTCTCTTAAGTCAACGTATTAATAAAATTTTCTCATTAGATCCTCCCCTTATTTTAAACTAGGTGGGAAAATATGCTCTGCAAATTACAAATAAAGCTAGCTTGGACAATGAATTAACCTCTCTTAGCCTCAATTTTATCAAGAGTAAAATTAGAATAACAAGAATCTCTTTCTTGATAGTGAAGGATATTAATGAGGTATCATTTACCATGCTCTATTGTCATAGAAAGGGTGAAAAAAATATATGCTACTAATAAACTTACAGTGTTGCTCTTAATAGAAAGATATTATAAATTATATTTAGTAAAGTAATAAACAGAGCATATTTGCTTTGGGAGATCTGGCCACCATACAACTTAATAAGAAGCTTGAGAATCTCATTTCTAGAAATAACAAATCTACCATCAAATATACTCTCTTAGGTCATGAGAGTATGCCTCCCCAGGAAAAACTGTGAGCATTATCCTACGGCGTAGCCTCCGCCCTACAGGACTTATTCAACTACTCTCTAGGACCTGAAAAACTTATCAACCATACCCAAAGCAATACAAACATTGCTGCCACCTGTGATGAATGGGCAGTACTATGTTGCTCCTTTCAGAACTGTAGATAATCATTATCCCAAAATAATTTACTGCTTTTTGATCGCAACACCTGTGATTTTTCCAAGATATGAGGATCACCCCTTCAGGCTTTTGGTATTTAACAGATGATCCAAAACAGGCTTGGGAGCTTATGTTGTACCGCTCCTGTTCTTATACATTTCACGGACCCCTAAATGTAGAATGAAATTTTTGAGTTTTTAAAAATTTTTGAACCTTTCAATTAATATCTGATTCACATTATTGGTAAATGTTGTCTGGGTTGAAACCCGAAAACCTGTTTAAATTTTAACTGAATGTGTCTCTTTGATGAACTCCCCCTTTTAGGACACTAGAGCTCATTCCTGTCCTGCCAGCGCCACTACCGTAGGCCACCAGCCTTGGATATTTAACCCGTTTTACAGCTAGAATTTTCATCAACTATACATGTCCCATCTCTACCTATGCTCAAAATTTAAAATTTCGACAAACACCGGACATTTTAAATCCTTATCTCTTGTGCATATTTTTATCCGTACCTATGTTGGAGTGAACCCCAGAGGTATTCGGCCGGGTCTTTGGGATTGACATTACTCACATCCCAAGTTTTGGAAGTTAAGTTACATCCATGTCTCTATTGATACCTGTTCAGGTGTATCACCCTCACCATTAGAAACTGCAATGTTTTGTTCACTCTAGACAGGGCAGCTGGGGAAACCTGAACCCTAAAAACAACAATGGTCCCGCTTTTTCCAAGGTTTTCAACAATTTTGCTCTAAAGAAAATACACCACACCACTGGCTTGCCATATAATCCCAAGGCAAGTGTGAAAGCCCACAGTCCCTCAAAGTTGTCAAAAAAAGGGAATAGCCAATGGCTACCCAAGGTAGATTAACTCTTGCTTATTTACCTCAAATTTTTATTTTGTCAGGCACTCAGCTCCCACATGCCAATATGTCTTTCCTACCAACACAAAAGTAAAATGGAAAAATGTTTTGGAAACAATTTTACGGATCCTGTAATTCAAGATCCAGGGAGCTGTTTGTGATTTCCCCAGGACAGAACATCTGGACCAAAACGCATCTCATCTTCAGAGAAAGGAGCTGATTTTGTGTTACTGATGGTTCTGCCAGACTATGAAGACGCCATGCCAGTTCATGCTAATTCAGTGTCTTACCATCCTTTTTCCACCTCCTGTATTGGAGGCCCCGGTACTACCAAAGATAGAAGATAGTAATAAGTTTAATTTGACCAGTTTCAACCACAGGGGACATTTTGTTTTCCTTTAATGTTAGCAGCCCCTGTATACATATTACGCAAAAACCTTACTGCTTGGCTTAATCCCCTGAAAGAGTATAACCTCTTTAAAATATTGGCAATGTGTTTACTCAGGTTCAAGGGCGTTATTTCACACCTGCTACCCCACAAATAAATACTACTACCTTAATAATGAAAAGCTTTATTCCCTGCAACCACTAGCACAAATTTGGCCTCCCGCATTGTTGGCCAATTTTGGTTTCCCTCAGTGTACGCAATGTCAAATAGAAGATGGGGGGTCCAAATTGCTTTGGTTTCTCTGTATCCCCTGGTCTAACGCTTTGTACATGAAAGCAGCATCCTCCTACAGGGAGGGCTGGCCTTTACCATGGCTGGAAGCAACAAAGTAGGCTGTATCTGACATCTTGGCTATAGCTCAGTTTTGGGGGCTCAACACCAACTTTTTAATGCCTCGGTACAATACTAAAGATCATGTGGATATCGCCTGGAAAAAACAATTAGTTTTTATAACGCCTTGCCCAGGCTGGAGTTTGTTTACATCCCCCATATTTTTTTTGTTAATCATGTTTTTTTTTTGCTTTTGGGTCACACCCGGCAATGTTCAGGTATTTCTCTTGGCTCTCACTCAGATCACCACGGTAATGCCCATCTCACCCATCTTAACGCCCCTCCCTCCGCCCGATGGGTTCTCCCTGCCCCGCCGCACAGTACCCCCACTCCAGGGGCCCCTCCCCTCCCGCCCACCGCCAGCCTCCGTCTCCGCCGGAGCCATTCCAGATACTCAATACCTCGCAGCCAAGCTCCTTTGTTTGTATGCAAATACCTAAAATATAGACCTCATTCAATGGAGTGTGACTCTTTATGTTCCTAGCAAGCAATCCCTTGGCTCTACAAACAGGACTATGATACTGGGCGCTCAACAAATTGTAACCGGGAAGACAGAGTCATAAGACCAAATCAATACAACCGATGGTTATTTGAAATGCATACTCTATATCTAAGTAAAAACACTACAATAAAATACAGCTTATATCTGATAAAAGCACGGAACTTGTCATCTAATAATTTTTAGAAGGTCAGTACCATAGTGCCAAGTAAATTCACATTGTCCTTCAACAGATTTTTTGTAAACATTTGTGTTTCAAACTTTAAAGCCTGTGTCTATTCATAAAATGACAACTTCAGTCTGCTCCCTCTGAGTCATTGGCAACTATAATTTCAGTTGCTAAAGAGTTGTACAAATTTCAATATCTCATATAAACAGAACCATAACAATGGTTGTACTTCTGTTGAACAATTAGAATGAACTGACTCGCTTCACTTACTGTAACATCTCCAAAGTTCATCTATATTATAGTGTGTGACAATGCCTTTTTAATGTTTATATCTATTTTTATGTGGGGTTTTTTGGCCAGGTGACACTGAAAGTCTAGTCCTAGAACATTGTTCTGGAATTGCTCCCCGTGGTCCTGAGGGACCATACTGCAGAGAAAACAAACCTGAGTCTCTTGTATGTGAAACGTGTGCACTCCCTTTGAATCGTCTTCCCTTCACTTTTCCCTTTTTTTGGGGAGGGGGCATACCTGTTGATACTCAGGAGCTGCTCCTGGCTCTGTACTCAGAAATTACTCCTAGTAGTGCTTGGGGACAATTAGCAATGCCAGAAATCAAACCAGGGTCAGCCACATGCAAGGTAAGCACACTATCTGCTGTACTATCTCTCCAACTTTTTTTCATAAGACAAGATAATACTGTTTTAGGGCAGGGGTTGTGGCTCAGCCATAGAGCACTGGTCTTGCATGTGTGTGGCCCTGGTTTGATCCCTGGCACCCCACACACATATACACACTTATGATTACCAAAAAAAAATTTACTGCATGTATATTCCATATTTTATTTTTTTCATTCATCTACCGGTGAACACTTAGGTTGCTTCTGCTTCTTAGTCATTGTAACTAATGCTATAAAGCTCATAGGTGGGCAAATGACTTTAAAATACCGTCTTCTCTATCTGGGAAGATAATTTAGTGTTACCTTTTGAGGAATCCCCATTTAAAAACTCATGGGTTTGTTTGTTATTACTGCACCATGGATACTTTTCCCAAGAAATGTGCATAACAATTTCAATTTTTCCACATTTTTCTAATACTTTTTATTTCTATGTTTTATCATCTTATAATGTGTTTAGCAATAAATAGGTATGAAGCTTCCAACTTTTTCTTTCTCTAAGCTGTTTCACTACAATACATCACATTTCAATGACTCCATCACAGATCAGTGATGCAGGCCACCAGCAGCAGCCGGAAGAACTAAAAATCAGGTTCTTTTCTGTATCTGCCTAAGGAAAGGAGGCCCTACCACCTGCCTTGATATCAGCCGAACACTGCTGATTTCTGGCCTCTAAGAATTGTGAAAGAATAAATTTCCATTTACTAATTTCCATTTATTAGTTTCCATTTATTTCTTTAATACCCAGTGGATTTTAGTGCTTTATTATAGATGCTACATTAACTAATACAACTGGAGTTGTTGAAGACTGGTCAGATGCATCCCGGAGATTTGGGGATATCGGTATGCCCAAGGACACCCTCTGGCTGCTGGAACCTTTGCTCTGCAGGTAGGGTTGACCTGCTAGTTGGGCCGCTGTATGGCCAGGGCCCGGATCTCAGCAGGGCCTGCAGCTCTGGCAAGGACCAGGACTGGAGCTGGACTGCTGCCTTTCACGACTTGGGTACTCTGGGTGGGCTGAGACCACCAGTCCAGCACGCCCCATCCTGAGTGTCAGACCATTGGCACTCTGAGGAGTTTTCTTCCACAGTATGTTGTGGGCACATGGCTGATCTGGAGAAAAAATGCTGTCCAGAGCAGTGTCTGGGCAGTGAATCACGGCAGATCGTGGAGAGTCACAGGGAGCTCCTCTCCTCCTGGACCTCAGCACCAGTGCTCCGTAATGGTGTGAGTTGGACTGTAAAAGCCCTTTTCTGACATGTTGAAACTCTGTCATTACATATAGCGCTGCAAGCTGTGGGAGCTCTGCCCACTGAAGAACGTGTTGCCGCCGTCATTAGACGACCCACTCCGGGCAGGCGTTTTGCGGTGGGTGACCACCAGTCTCGTTTCATGGCGTTCTCCCTGAGCCAGGATATCCATGGGGCATCCGCATTCACTCACTCAGAGGGTTTCTGTCCTCATCAGACTCTGAGCGCTCTAGCACGTGCTGCCGCACAATCACTGTCTTGCTGTTCCTCTTCAATTCCAACCTTTAGTATGTCATGGCTATTCAAATAAAAATAATAAGCCAAAGATTCAGGATATGGGACACTGCAGGACACACGTTGCTGAGATCACAATACACTTTTCCAAATCCACGTGCCCAAAAGGTCATACCCTGGTCTGTGATAAAGCATCTGCTTTGCAGGTATGAAGACAGGGTTCAAACCCAGGCACCACCTCTCACTCTGAATTTAAGCCCAAAACTTTAACCATGGTGTATAACAACACAGTTGAAGTACAGGCACCCCAACTAGAAGTATGAGAGTCCTCCAATGCCACAAGTGTGGCAACTAAGTGTGTAAGCAACACAGCCAAGTGAGTGTGCCTTTTCCTAGTCAACAGAACACCATCATACCAGGAAGGAAAAGGGGAAGGAAGGAGGCACATCCAGGTTCCTTGGAACCTGCTAATTTGTGCAATTTGAGATTCCTTTTGGTCATTTGTTTTCAAGCCACACCCAGAGGTGCTGCTAGGAACCAAACTTGGGCTCTGGCATGTAAAGCACCAAGTGATTACTCTGTCAGAGAAGTCTTCCTCAAAGAAGAAAATGAAAATGTCATACTCTTATTTGAAGTTAAAAGATCAAATCTCAAAAAAGTAACATATTTGAAAGTTGACAAATACCACAGTCATAATGCAATCCAGAAAAAAAAATCATAATTGATAATTAGCTTTGCAATGCATTTATATTTTCCTATTTTCTTGGCTGAATGTTCTAAAAAGTTATACAGTTAATCTATAATCATATGAAAGAACAATTTTAAAATATTCCTAAATTGTCATTCTACTGTATTGAGGTACAGTGTAAATTTTTCTTTTATAACATACATTGAGTTAAATGTTGTATTTTTATCTTATTTTTTTGTGGTGTAGGGACCTCCCAAGTGATATTCAGGGGAGTCCTGTAGGCCATTCACAGAAGTATTCTGCCAGCCCAGCCAGATGGCTCACTGCTTGGATTATACAGGGCTGGGGACCACCAGGGCCTTCCCAGCAGTGCTCAGGGGGAATATAGGTTGTTCTTGGATTCTCTGGCTGATTGCTGAGTCAGTGAAAATTCTGTGCACATTTTCATATAGAGGTACCAGGTAAAAATTAACACTCTATTGCTTTAAACAGAGCAATTCATGCAAGTATTTAAAAAGTTCAAACCAATATTTTGAAATTTGCAAATCGAATATCCTCAGGTGTGGATGTAGGTGCTGTTTGGTATCACAGCTAGGGATTCTGCCCTTCCATCCCAAATCTAATGAATTCAACTTAATCCCCACTAAAAATGAAAATATCTGATGTCTTTGTAACGGTACATTTACTGTTAATTTTATGACATGGGACTTCCACTGTGATGAGACATCAATGAAAATCAAAATTTCCACTCAAAACTGTTCACATTTGAATTTGGGAAAAACACTTCTAGTCATGTTCCTCCTTCACCCTCCCTATATCAGACCCACATTATGTCAGACCCTGAAGCATATGTCCATATCCCGATCCTAGCTCTGGCCCTGCACATTCATTCATGTCATAGACTTGGGTGTTTTGACAGAGTGGACACAGTCTCTAGAAGTCATTCCTTCATCAGGAAGCTTAGATACAACTGAATGATTCTCAAAAATGACTGCAAATCATGTAAGTATAACCCTTGAAGTATAAAAAAAATGCATTACTAATTAAGTTTCCTCTTAAGATTATAAAATTCTCTGTAGTCATTTCAGTACAACTCCATTCAAGAGGAGGTACATTGGGGGAAAAGAGTGGAAATATAGTATATTATTGTATTTATTTGTTTGTTGATTGCAAATTCTTGAAGTCCCAAACATGCGACTATATTGGAACTTTCTCATGGCATCACAGAAAAGCTGCCTCTGTAACACGGCTCTACACCTTCTTGGAGAAGCTACCTTCTTGCCAGCTTGACAATTAAATCTGAAGTACACTGTTCTTCAAAACTCACTCCCCATTTTTATTTGAAATCAGTAAGCCATGGGAAAAGAAAATGGATACTGAATAGAAATAAACATCTTTGCACGGGGATTCTCAAAATAGTCACCAAATGTCAGTAGCAATGAAATGTGCTGGCCCAGAGCAGCATGTGTAAGACAGATGTATTACAAACGATCAGAATGCACAGATCATAAAACTTCAAAACGCATCTAACTTTGGTCAATTTTGTTTCATCATCTATCAAACAAGAAAGTCAACAGGTCCTTACGAAATGGGCCTCCCACACAGGAGGACAAGACCATCCTAGTGTGTGGCACATTTGGGTTAGTAACATAGCATATACACCATGCGATATTAAAATAGAGACTTCTGTTTATAAGCACATGTTCTCTACTTCATAGCAAACTAATACATGTCGGTTCTAACTGAGATAAGTGTCAGAAATAGCTTGTTATAAAGCAATACTTCTACTTCCTCAGAGCAAGCAAGCTCATCACCACTATTTCACAAAGTTCAAAGTAGAAGCAATTACATTACAACCCCCCACCCCTTCCAGTGATGGTTTACTGGGACCCAAGTACCCACCCAAGTGAGGGGATTGTCCAGAATGTGAACAACCCTATGACAACGTGCCTGGACAAATTCTGCCCTGCTGCTTCCAGGTATCTCTCCTCAAAGAGCAGATTCATAGTCCCAGCCTCCACGTGAGAAACCCAGTCAATCTCGAAGCATTCTTTGCCATAATTAATCTCCCAGAGGCTAAAAGACAAGCCATTAAAATCTGTGTTAAGGTTACAGAGCTACAATCATGTGGAAAAGTTCAGGGTCTTTATCTCAACACTTACTTATCTTGACAAATCAAAAGATTTAATTAATTTTGATCCTTTATTAAGCTAAAGGGAGAAAATGAAGACAAAACAGGGATATGGTTTTAAAATTTTTAAGGAAAGGGAAAAAGAAAATTTTCTATTCAGCTACATTATTCAGATTATCCATGTTTTATGAGGCCTTTGAAAGAATCACCTCTTCATTCAAAGTAGGCAAAAGAATATACTGATAACCTCTAACTGTATTGCAAGCTACAGTGTGTAAAAAGAAGGGAGAGAGAGAGAAAGAGAGAGAGAGAGAAGTGAAAATTGCCTGCCATAGACACAGGCTGGGGAGGAGGGAGTCATGGGACATTGATGGAGGAAAATGGGCACTGGTGGAGGGATGGGTGCTGGAACACTGTATGACTGAAACCCAAATATGAACACTTTGGTAACTGTATATCTCATGGCGGTATAATAAAAAATAAATAAATTATAAAAAGAAAGAATCGCCTCTATAAGGATGAAAGCCAATTTATTATTTTGTTTTAAGTTATGTTTTAGTTGCTTTTTTGTGGTTTGGTTTTTGTTCTGGAGCCACATCGAGCAATTTAAAGCCGGGTGTTCAAGTGTTGCTCTCTGCTGCATTCCAAGACCCATGCAGTGCTGAGGATGCAGTCTGCCACTTTCACAGCAAGCACCTTACCCCTGTTCTCACTCTCTGGCCCTTTAATACTTTTTATCATAGTTTAGTCTCAGGGTAACAACAGTGTTAACACCAGGCAGGTTTGGGAGGTGTTCGGGGAAATGGAGACAAGGGTGGAGGGAAGTGACAGCGGTGGTGGGTTTGGTGTTGGAATATTGAATGCCTGTAAGAAATCATCATTAACGGATTTGTAAGCCATGTTGTTTAAATAAAGTTGGGGTGTGGCGGGGGAGATAGCGCTAACATTGAGGTAACATTTATGTACTAGGTGACTGCACCTTACCACCACCAAAGTATCCAAGACCATACTACTGTCCCTCTGCCACCCCAAGTCTCTTCACTACTCCCCCCTCTTCCTACCGTTGCTTAGTAATAGGAGCTTTATAATCCAAAGCCAAGGGTAGAGTATTAGCCGCATCTGCTGGACTGAACCTCATTTGTATGTAAAGCTACCAATGTCTAAGTTTGGGCCAAAGCATTAACCTACCATAATAATTGTTCCTATCTCCCCCAGACCCCCAAGAATCTTCACCACAGCCAATTATTGCAAAGACCTGGGCAGGGGTCCATCAATCTCCCTTTCCAAGTTTAGTCTATGATCAGCCATAGAGCCAGACTCTAAAGGCTGATCCTGAATGCAGCAGTCGAATCCCTCATAGTGCATAGAGCAGACATTCATCCCCTCTCTCGCACACAAGTTGCCCCAACATCCTAGAAAACCCCTCTGGTCTGCTACATGACAAGAATAAACTTTATTTTGTCAGATGTACTGCTTCTGAGGATCTATATATTATAGAAGTTTTAGTCTATACTAAACATTCATACTAAATATTCATTTCTTTTCCTCATCCATTTCTTTATTTTCCCATTTCAGGGTTTCTAGAAATGTTGCCAAAGTTTCTTAGAAAATATTAGGAATCTGACCAGAGAGATAGTTCAGGGCGAATGTGCTTGCCTTGCAGGGGCAGATCCCATTAAATCTCAAACACCACCTAGAGCAATCCCTGAGCACAAAGCCAGGAATGCACTCAAAGTTCTGCCAGTCCCGAGCCCTTCCCCACAAAAGCATTAGGAATCAATGGTTATGATATGTAACTAATAATGTCAATAATAAAACATGTTTAAAGAGGGCCAGAGCAACAGCACATCAGGTAGGACATTTCTTTGCATGCGGCCTACCGGGTTTGATCCCCAGCATCCCTTATGGTCCGCTGAGCACTGCCAGAAGTAGTGAGTGCAGAGTCAGGAGTAATCCCTAAGCATCTCTGGGTGTGACCCAAAAAGCAAAAGATTTAAATTTAAACATAAAATAATCAGTTCCTTTCTTTCTACTAACTCCTTTTTCAAGAATGGAGAGGAAGGGGAGATAGCTGTACTAAAGAAATGCCTGTCCTACAGGAGTAAGGGAAGGAGAAGCATTTTTCACTTGGTAGCAACCCAACTCCTGAGAATAATCAGAGAAAACATTCCGATTCACAACAACAAAGGGGCAATGTCTCTCTTCCATTTTTACCTCTCCACACAAGTTTATCAGATTCTCCAATAGTTGAAACCTGAGGCAGAGTCGAGATTCCTGGTTTACAGCTAATGGATTTGGAAACTCTAATGTGGATTGTCTTCAGTGATTCTTGCCATGTCCTATATTAGCTGTGTATTTCCCAGTGGTAAATGACCCAAGATAAGTGAACCCAGTTAGAGCAACCTAAATTCTAGAAGTCACCATGTGCCTGTCAACAGCCTGAAACTTGGAGTGCTTTTTCACCCAGAATCGAGCTCCAAAGCATCTTTAAACCATAATGCAATAGTGCAATAGTTCCCCAATACAGCTACCCAAACAGAACCCTTCATAGCACCTGAGACTTAATAGAAATGCAAATTCTCCACCCCACTCCAAACCTGCTAAACCAGGAATTCTGAATGCAGCCTACCCCAGAATGATAGACTATTTTATGTACCAAATCCCTAAACCTTGGCTATAAAAAAAAATGCCACAAGTACATCTAACACCGATCTTGTTTTCTAAGATGGTATCATCTTCCCATAAAAGCAGGGTGTCTTGGACAACTCACTGATTCTTAGACTGGGACAGGGTATAGACCAAATAAACCTAGAGAGTCTAGGGTTGGAGTGTTAGTCCAGTGGGTAGGGTGGTTGCCTTGCATGTAGCTGACCTGGGTTTGATCCCCAGCATCCCATATGGTCCCCTGAGCACCGCCAGGAGTAATTCCTGAGTGCAGAGCCAGGAGTAACTCCTGAGCATTGCCAGCTGTGACCCAAAAAGCCAAAAAAAAAAAGAAAAATACACCTAGAGAGTTCTGCATGCCATAAAGGAAGGAAGAGCCTGAGGCAGGATTGGGGAGGGGCACATTGTGGAATGGGATAGTCTACAAGAAGTGACTTTGAATAGGGACAGAGTAACTAGTTAAAGGAGCCCAGTGGACAACTCTGGAACTATTTGAGCAAAAAAATTAAAAAACTGTCAGACTATAATTCTTTTTTTATTAATTTTTTAATTTTTGCAATTACAAAGATATACAATTAAAAGTTCATATTTGGGTTTTGGTCATACAGTGTTCCAGCACCCATCCAGCCACCAGTGCCCATCTCCCACCACCAATGTCCCCGGTTCCCTTCCCCCTCCCCAGCCCTGCTCCATGACAGGTTCTTTATCTCTTTCCATTTCTCTCTCTTTCTCTTTTCCTTTCCCTCCAGACTATGGATTACAGAACCTACATTAAAGGGTTGTCATGTGTATCTTTTTGCCTCTATTTAATGCTCAGTTCTAGGTTGGCATTAGTACCCTCGACAATTGTTAGCACATTGTTCCATTCTCTGTCTTACCTAACCTCTGACTCCCACAAGTTTGTGATAATTTTCACCTTTGACAAGACCTCCCGATATATGGTTCACTTGACCTTGGATATTGCTATCATAATATGTACATATATATTTATGTTATGCAGATAAATTCAGTCATTCTGTATCTGTCTCTCTCCTTCTGGCTAATTTCACTCAACATAATCTTCTCCATGTCCAACCATTTATAGGCAAATTTTATAACTTCATTTTTCCTAACAGCAGCATAGTATTTCATTGTGTAGGTGTACCAAAGCTTTTTTATCCAGTCATCGATTTTCGGGCACTCTGGTTGCTTCCAGATTCTGGCTATTGTGAATAATGCTGCTATGAACATAAAAGTAGGGATGGTGTTTCTGCTACGTATTTTTGGTTTCCCAGAGTAGATTCCCAGGAGTGGTATGGCTGGGTCAAATGGGAGTTCAATTTCTAGTCTTTGGAGGAATGTCCATATTGTTTTCCAAAAAGGCTGTACCAGCCGGCATTCCCACCAACAATGGATGAGTGTCCCCTTTTCCCCACATCCACGCCAGCACTTGTTGTTCTTGCTCTTTTGAATATGTGCCAGTCTCTGTGGTGTAAAGTGGTATCTCATTGTTGTTTTGATTTGCATCTCTCTGATGATTAGTGATGATGAGCATTTTTTCATATGTTTTTTTTGCCATTCGAATTTCTTCCTTGCTGAAGTTTCTGTTTATTTCGTCTCCCCATTTTTTGATGGGGTTGTTTGTTTTCTTCTTGTAAAGTTCTACCAGTGCCTGATATATCCTGGATATTAACCCCTTATCAGATGGGTATTGGGTGAATATTCTTTCCCATTCTGTGGACTGCTTTTGTATCTTAGTCACTGTTTCTTTTGAGGTGCAGAAGCTTTTTAGTTTCATGTAGTCCCATATGTTTATCTTTTCTTCTAGTTGCTTTGTTAGTGATGTTTCACCTTTAAAGATGCCTTTAGCTTCAATGTCGTGGAGGGTTTTTCCTATATTTTCTTCAATGTACTTTATGGATTCAAGTCTGATGTTGAGATCTTTAATCCATTTTGATCTGATTTTTGTGCATGGTGTTAGACACGGGTCCAAATTCATTTTTTTTACATTTTGTTGCCCAGTTTTCCCAGCACCACTTGTTGAAGAGGCTTTCCTTACTCCATTTTAGACTCGTTGCACCTTTATCAAAGATTAAATGATCATGTGTTTGAGGTTGGTTGGTGTCAGAATACGCAATTCTATTCCATAGGTCCACAGGTCTGTTTTTATTCCAATACCATGCTGTTTTAATTACTACTGCCTTGTAGTACAGTTTGAAGTTGGGAAAGGTGATGCCTCCCATCTTCTTTTTCCCGAGGATTGCTTTAGCTATCCTTGGGGGTTTATTGTTCCACACAAATTTTAGGAGTATTTGGTCAATTTCTTTTGAAGAATGTCCTGGGTATCCTTATAGGGACTGCATTGAATGTCAGACTATAATTCACTTGATCACTTGACATCCCGTTGTTCATTGATTTCCTCGAGCAGGCACCACTAATATTTCCATTTGACCCTATCATGTGCCATTGTAGCTCAATGGCATCTGGTTGCTTCAGAAATACGAAGAGCCTCAAACCATTCGTTCACGGTCTTGACAAAGAAGTCTGACCATCTTGTAGGTGGGCGGCCATGTGATCTTTTGATGTCCCGTGGGATACAGTTGGTAACGGCTCTCGTCCAGCAGTTGTCTCCAAATCACATTACATGTCCAGCCCATCTGATTTTCGATGCCTTGGCAAACAAGATAGGGTCCCAGATTCCTTCTCTCACTTTAGTGACGCTTGAAATTCCAAGCATAGCTCTTTCAATTCCTCTTTGGGAGACCCAAATAGCGTTCTAATCCTGCTTTCGTAGGGCCCAGGTCTCTGAGGCATATATTAATGCAGGGAAAATGGTGGAGTCAAAGAGATGTGCGGGAGCCGAAGGTTCTTTGTCCTCTTAGCTATTTCTTCGATGCTCTTGAAGGCATTCCATGCCACATTCCATGCCGCTCTCTTCCTCCTGGACAATGAAGTAAAAGAGGGTCCTGGTGTGTAGGTTTAAAAAGCAAGTCATTTTTGTCATGCAGGAGGGAGGGAATTGGGGACTTGCGTGGTGGTTGAGGGCACTGGTGGAGGGCGGGGGCTGGAACACTGTGTGACCGAAACCCCCAAGCATGAACAACGTTGTAATTGTATATCTCACAGTGGTATAATAAAATGTTAAAAAAATAATTAAAAAAATAAAAATTTTTTAAAAAAGCAAATCATTGCACTAGATACTTTCCTCAGAATAAAACAAATGCTACACCATTAGGTTTAGGACATTGAAAAGAGGTCACCACGGGCAGTGTCCACTGACAAGTGTTATCCAGCAGAGATCTGGGATCATGTCAGAGTTCTTTATAAACTTTGTCTGGGTCCAGTCAAAGATTAAGGCATGTAACCAGGTGGCTTCTCCCAGAAAAGGGTTCCAACCTTCTCTAAAGTACAGGCCTTAGACCAGACTGTTCTGTCCTCATATCCCAGAGAGTCCTTTCAAGTTTCTTGTTTCTTGTTTGTTTGTTTGTTTGTTTGTTTGTTTGCTTGTTTGTTGAGGAGCATAAGAGAGGGGCACAAAATTTCAAAATGTGTTTTGGGACTGAAGGAATAGTACAGCAAGTAGGGCACTTGCCTTGTATGTGTCATCCCAAGTTTGATCCCCAGTAACCCATATGGTCCCTCAAGCCCCAGCAGGACTGATTGAGTGCAGAGCCCCTGAGTATAACTGGTGTGGCAACAAAAAATACAACAAAAATAAATTCAAAATACAACAAAAAAGTGAAACAAAAAATAAATGCAAAGTGTTTTCATTTGATTATATCCTATAAATACATATGAAACAAGGTCATCTTAATTTTTTAATTTCTATTATACCATCATGCGATATACAATTACAAGGATGTTCAAAATTGGGTCTCTGTCATATAGTGTTCTAGTACCCAGCCCTCCACCAGTGCCCCATTCCCACCACCAGTGACCAACCACCAATGACCCTCCCACCCAACCCCAGCCTGCCCCTATAGCAGGCACCTTTTTCTTTCTTTCTCTCTCTCTCTCTATCTCTGTTTCTGTCTCTGTATTTCTCTGTTCTCTTATACTTTGTGGCTTGCCCAACAGATATTAATGGTTTATGATGTAAGTCTCTATGTGTATATTCAATAGTGAGTTCTAGTGTGACATTATAATTCCTCATTCCCCATCAACCTCCCAGTTTGTTGCAAATACAATGATCATTAAGTGTATAAATGTGAAAGACCCTGAGAAGGACCTGGTCCTAACCTTCATTATTGTCTAAGTCTGTCGCTGGCTACAGAGCAGCCACGCCGCTGGTGCAGCTGTGGGTCTGGTCTGTCTTTTATCGGGCTTTGCAGGCCGTGGAGGCTGAGAGCCCGTAGCCACGCCCACCGACTTGGAGGTGGAGGAGCCCAAAACCCTGCTCCAAGTTTCGCCAGCGCAGTCTCCCCCCCCATGTCTGCTAACCTAGGAGCTATGTTGGACTCGGCCAGGGGCTGAGTCACTTAACGCCCCTCAAAACTCCATGGGCAGCTCCACGAAACTAGGTCTTCTTAAACCTGTGCTTAAGCACTCTGTGTGGCGCCCGTTTTTTCCAGCATACATAATACATAGAGATTTTCACTTTGATTCTGGACAATGATGTAGAAAAGGGTTCTTTCCAGTGTTTAGGTTTAAAAAGCAAATCATTGCACTAGATACTTTCTCTCTCAAAATAAAACAAATGCTACACCATTAGGTTTAGGACATTGGAAAGACAGGGAGTTTGCATTGTGATGTTGCAGATACAGGGAGTGGAAGAGAGGGGGTGGCATAGGGAATATTTTCTAGAGCTAGGTGGAAAGTCCAAATAAATCTGCTTCCTCCAGTTGGACAAAGAAAAACAGATTCTTGTGAGATAGCCAGCAGTCAAGCGAGCGTCCGTCCTTGACAACAACAGGGAGGTAATATTGCAGTGACTTCTCACGAAAGGAAATGTATTCAGTCAGAAGAATCATTCCTAGGATAATGAGATGGCCCAGGGGTAAAAGCGTTTGCCTTCCATGAGACCCTAGACTGCTTTGATCCCTGAGCACCTCCAGGAGGACCCTAAACACAGAGCCAGGAGTAAGACCAGAGCACTGTAGTTTGTTGCAGAAAGGAATCATTCTTTAATTGGGGTATTGATCCCAATTCTAATACAGGTAGCATTAAGTCTTTTCTAATGATATAATTGGGTAAGTTAATTTTTACATGTACGTGTAAAGGAAGGCAATGCAGAGAAATGGAAAGAACCAAATTCTTACCGCTGGTCATGATTAGCTTCTAAAATCAGCCCCTTGCACTAACATTACTATAACTATGCGAAACAGTTTTGTAAACCAAGATAAAATGGCTGTATGAGCCCAGTACAACTGAATGATTTCTCTAACCTGACCCAGAAAAAAAGGAAATATTGGATAAATTCAAATATTGAATTCAAATATTCAAATACTGGCTAACCCCATCATCTCACTTGGATTCTCCTTGTACCCTTTGGCCATGGGGTATGTCCTCTCTCTTTGTTTTTGGCAAAACCCCACTCTACCATTTCTGCTTCCTTCCCAATGCCACCTTTGCTCCCTTGAGTTCCTGTAGAATTCCCAGAAGAGCAGCAAACATCAAACCTAAGGCAACTTCAATAGTTTTGCACCACATATAAAGCACTACTCCACCTTGCCTAGACTATCTTGTTTGACTTCACTTGTCTCACTCACTGAAGTCTCCCCTTTGGAAGGGGTGTTCACCTTCACCTGCTTGCCAGACTGTTCCCTCTTTGTTTGTGGCTACCCACAAGATCCCCTTTAGCTAAGAGTGGGAATGTAGTTCAACCCTGCTGGAAGGCTTTTGAAGAACGAGTATGTCTCTATGCTCTGAGCTTCCACAAGCTGGAAGTAAAAGACAGCAAAGCCCTAGGAGGTAACTGGAGTGCCCAGCTGGCAGGAGCATGGTTCCCGGAAACTGCTCCCACAGAACCATCATCCACCTGAGAGTTGCCCTGGTTTGTTCTCTGGGTGAGAAATAAACTTCTGTCCAATTCTGGCTTTAGTTCAGCAGCAAGTCACATAGTGGCAAATAAACCTGACATGCTCAGCATCTCATGGCAAGTCGCAGGTTCATTTGTGTTGACTGACTCTCTCTCTCTCTCTCTCTTCTCTCTCTCTCTCTCTCTCTCATCTTCTCACTTAATTGCCTGAACTCAGCCACACACTCTGCCTAGAACTTGCCCAATAAAATATCCCCTAACTTGCCTGTGCTCACCTCAAGCAAATGGGGCCAGGCCAATGCCCCGAGCCCAGCCCACCAGCCTGTGTGCTAGGTCTGGCTTCTCCTTTCTGGGGACTTCTCAGAAGCATATGAAGTTTCCACAAGGCCAAGCTAGCAGTGCCAGAGCCTGGCCTGCAGATGCTGCCCAAGGGCCCCGCATGGAGCTGTCAGCATCGGCATGACCTGTGCAGCATTTTGTGGAATAGAGATTCATGGAAGGCCCCATTGGAGTGTTTGATTTGAGGTTTCTGAAGCGAGTGGCCGAAATCGTCATGACTGTGATGCATGAGTGCTCTCTTCATCACAGCGTGCCGGGCATATCAACGACACAACATCCCACTTGGCCTTGAGAAGCAGCACAAGTTAGCTCTGGGAATACAAAGTCAGCCTTGCTGGAATTCAGACTCTGTTCCTGACAAGCTGTGTGACGGTGGTAAACTTACTGAACGCCTCTGAGTCCTATTCTTCCCAGACTGTTGAATGGGATGACAAAAGCCATAGCAATAAAATAGGAATGAAATAATGAAATAATGATTCTAACAGTCTTTGCTCACTCGACTTGGATGGCTCTGAGGAAGCTCATGTTGATAAAGTCAGCCAGGAGAGGAACAGACAGACGATCTCTCATAATTGGGGCATAAACATACAGAGTAAGGGGTTCACAAATGACCAAAGGCAACAAACCTAAGAACTAGTTTATAGAACCAAGTTTACCAGGAATGGGGGAGCAGTGAGACCCCTCTCACCTTGAGACCATGGGGGAGGGTGTAATGTGAGAATACTGTGTGCATGAAACCCTACCATGAGCACTGTTGCAAAGCAATGTTTCCATTTTATTAAATGGCCTTGACTTAGAGTGTGTCAAGGCACAGCCCGGATCACTGACACCCACCCTGCAGCAGTTTTTTTTTCAATCCGGCCCAGGTATGTTGAACCAGAGACTCTCAGACATGGGGCAGAGCTGCTACTTGTTCTCCAAGTGCCCAGCCGCTCATGAGGCGCCAGGGAGGCATGGCAGGTTCTAGCCCTGGCCTGCCACACCAGCAGAGCCTCACAACAAGCCATATTGTGGCTCACAACAAGCCCCCCCCACTACTCCATGGGGCCCGCCATTTTCCACATCCGAACTTCCCTCTCGTCACAACTCCACCCAGCAGACCAGACTATCACAGCCCGGATCATCGACAGCCACCCTGCAGCAGTTTTTTTTTTCAATCCGGCCCAGGTATGCTGAACCAGAGACTCTCAGACATGGGGCAGAGCTGCTACTTGCTCTCCAAGTGCCCAGCCGCTCATGAGGCACTCGGGAGGTATGGCAGGTTCTAGCCCTGGCCTGCCAACCCAGCAGAGCCTCACAACAAGCCAGACAACACCTCCACTCCATGGGGCCCGCCGGTTTTCCACATCCGGACTTCCCTCTCGTCACAACTCCATCCAGAAGACCAGACTATCACGGCCCGGTTCGCATGGCCGCTAGGGCTGTGCAGTTCATCAATAAATGCTTTATTCAGAGGTGACTACAAGAGTAAGCCACCCGTGCACGGCAAGCCTGGCAAGCTAGTCGGTGTCGTATTTGATATGTCAAATGCCAGTAACATTTATATTCGGTCATTCCCATGACCTAATATAATGGTTTGAGGCTCTTTATGTTCCTGGAGCAAGCGGATGCCTTTGGGTTCTACTAGCATGAGACAGGACATATGGAGATATTACTGGTGCCCGCTCTAGCAAATAGATGATTAACGGGAAGATAGTGACTTAGAGTGTGAAGTTTTATATAGAAGATCGGGAGGGGGTGGTTCTTTTCATATGGAGATGACAGCTATGACATCCATTCCCAGGAAGAATTGCATCCGTGTCTGAAAGAGTTTTTCAACCTTTAGAATGACCTCACTCTCAAAAAGCACAAACTCTGGGGGTTGCTGCCACTTCCAGAAGCTCCAGCAGAGGGAGGTATTTTGCCCCCTGTTTGATATTCTGAATCTTTTTTTTTCTTCTTTTTTTAATCTTTTTATTATACCACCGTGAAACATACAATTACAAGGTGTTCATAATTGGTTCTTGGAATACAGTACCCCCAGCACCCATCCCTCCACCAGTGCCCCATTTCCCACCACCAATGACCCCCTCCCCCTCCCTTCCCCCCCAGGCCGCCTTAACAGCAGGTACCCCCAGTTTCCTCTCTTTCTCCTCTCTATCTCCTCTCTCTGTCCTCTGCATCCTCTCTCTCTCTCTCCGGCGCATTCTGAATCTTTGACATAGGCTTAAGGTGTCTTTCCCTTCTTTACTTATAGGGAAAAAATGGAGCCAGGTTCAGTGGTTTGATCCTCAACAGCATTTGTGGTCCACCCTGGGCAGAGACAGTCTCCACGTCCCCGCCCCCAGGACAAAATAGGCCTGTTTAGGGCAGTGAACTTCTTGCCCTTCTGCTCAGTCCATGCTTCACGGAAATTTCCATTCAAGACATAGAATTCGAACCTCAACAACATCCTCAAGGTGCTGATTTCTTCCTTCCTTTAATCAACCCAGTCCTTTTTTTCCCTGAATCTTCTCCTGAACTCCCAGTTCTTCTCCATCTATGCCCAACTCTAGAGTCCAAGGCTGGTGGGTGGCCCTGTCTTTCCCTATCGGCCTTGATCTGTGTCAAAGCTGCATGCTGTCCTCAAACAGCCACTGGGCTGGGGGGGGTATCCACCGAGCCAGCAGATGCATGTAGAAGTGTGAGTGCTGGGACCCTCCTGCCCCCATACTATACCCACCAAAGCTGCCACCCCAGAGATGCCCCCAACTTAAAGGTCTCGGAAATGAACCAATTGTCATGGCACCAGGAATCTTTAGTAATGATGAGTGAAGCAGGTTTGGATATATTATACATCAGGTCCTGCACTAAGCACTTACAGTGACATCAAGATGTGGGTTTTATGAACATTTTTGCCTGGCAGGCTGTTGCTAATGCCATCTTATATTTAAGGTGTAAAAATCAGAAGACTCCAAGGGCCAGAGCAATAGCACAATGGAGAAGGTGTTTGCCTTGCACACAGCCAACCTGGGTTTAATCCCTAGCCCTATGTGCTCCCTGAGCACCACCAGGAATAATTCCTGAGTGCCGAACCAGGAGTAACCTCTGAGCATCTCCATGTGTCTCTCACACACACACACACACACACACACACACACACACACACACACAAGCATAAGACTCCAGATCAGGGGTCAGCAAGCTGTGGCCTGCATGCCAGGCTCCTCTGTTTTCACACTTTGGTCTCTTTGGAACCCAGCGAGATCTTGCAGTTTTGCTGATAGCTGTCATTGTGTTCCCATGGCAGAGCTGAGTAATCGCATCAGTAACAGAACTTCAGCTCTGAGAGCCTAAACAAGATCTTCTGTGACCCTTGTTTACAAAGTTCTCCAGTCACCACTTTGGAACCAAGTTACCAACATTTCAATTCTGGCTTCTTGTCAGCTAGGTGACCTTGAAGAAGTTACTTCACTTCTCTGGGTTCTGGCATCCTCACCTCTGACTGGGTGGCAATACAATATATTCATATTGGTTGTGATTCAATTCGGCAACCCAAGATAGTTAAGAGGGTTGGGCTCGTTCACCTTTTCTGGCCCCACCAGAAACAGTCACTCACATCAACAGAGAGTGTGATGGAAGAACAAATTTTGTTTCACACACACTATCAAGGCAGAACCTCTGGGACAGAATCCCAGTGGTCTGTGCTTTAACAAGATGCATGGCAGTCTTGATTCTGGTGAGTCTAAGAACCACAGGCATGGTCAGTTGCCCATAGTTTTGTAGGTTTGTCCTAAAATGTCATGATAAACTCAAACATCTAATATAGCAAGATATGAGCTAAAGAGACAGTAGAGTGAGTAGGACAGTTGCCTTGCGCAGTAAATCCGAGTTTGATCCCCAGAATGCCAAATGGTCTCCTGAGCCCAGCTAGTGCTGCCTTAGCACAAAGCCAAGAGTAAGCCAAGCTGATCATCACCAGGTGTGGCCCCAAACTAAAACAGCAACAAGAACACAACAACAACAACAATTAGTTGATTAAAAAATTAAGTAAAAAGTTGAATGTTTAACTTTTGTGCCCACCAAGTATGAGATACTAAGCAGATATTAAGCACTTATATAACTCTATTCAAATCCTGGACAGTTTCTAAAGGGGGTTGTTTTCGTGGCCATTGTGAAGAGGGAGACACGGCTGGGTCTCTGCCTGTCATGGCCGCTGTGACGCAGGGGAGACACGGCTGGGCTTCATCCTGTCCTGGCCACTGTGAGTGATGCAGGGGAGATACAGCTGGATCTCTGCCTGTCCTGGCCACTGTGAGTGATGCAGGGGAGATATGGCTGGGTCTCTGCCTGTCATGGCGGCTGTGACGCAGGGGAGACACGGCTGGGCCTCATCCTGTCCTGACAGCTGTGAGTGATGCAGGGGAGATACGGCAGGGTCTCTGCCCATCCTGGCCACTGTGATGCAGCGGAGATACGACTGGGCCTCTGCCTGTCCTGTGATGCAGGAAGATATGGCTGGGCCTCTGCCCCTCCTGACAGTGTGATGCAGAGGGGATACGGCTGGGCCTCTGCCTGTCCTGGCAGCTGTGATCCAGGGGAGATATGGCTGGGCCTCTGCCCCTCCTGACCGTGTGATGCAGCGGAGATATGGCTGGGCCTCTGCCTGTCCTATGATGCAGAGGAGATATGGCTGGGCCTCAGCCTGGCCTCAGCTCCCCTGAAGATATCTGCAAATATTTGTGGGCAACATGTCTCACATTTCCCCCCTATAGCTATAAATATAAAAATATTGAATTTTTTTTTTTCAGTCTCATTTTTCCTATCTCGTTTACTACAGCTGCAGAACAAAGGCCAGTGTGGGGTCAGGTGGGGACTCTCGGTGCCATCACCGTGCGTGGTGCATGATGGATGGAGCTGTCCCATGTCAGGGAGCAGAACAGCAGCTGAGACACAAAGATGGCCTCTTCCGCTCTGCTCTTTTCTTCTCTGCCTCCACCGCAGCCGTCTCTCCTCCTCCCTGCTTTGCTTTCTCCCTATAACTCTGCTTCTCTTCCCCAGCTGCTAAGGAAAGCGGGGAAGACAACTCTGCATCCCATCATGGAGAGGGCTGTTTAATTTGAGATGAGTGTTACATTACTCATTGCTCAGGGTCCCCTTTGATCCACCACCATTTGCTTCTTTTATCCCCATGTAGTGCATACATTAGTGCCCTGAATGCTTCGTGGGCTTGCTGTCTTTCAGATGCTGTCAGAGATTATTTACTTGGGAGAGCAGATGGATATCTTATTTAATGTCAAAATAATTTCTATTTGGTTGGCTTGATAGTTTATTTATGCTCTCAGTGTTTTTACGTTTGCATCAAAAGCACATTGCTAAAATTGTATTTTGTCTCTTAAAGTAAACAGGATGTGACAACCCTTTTTTTTAACCTAATTTTTCTGTTTGAGGAATTGGTTTATTAAAAATGGTTAGACAATAACAGAACCAAGTGGGAATGGTCACACGAGTTGAGGCCCAGCTGCGGGCGTTTTATTGGCAGAAATGCCGGCAGAGGTGGTAAACAACGCTTGCAAGGAGATGCAGTCTCAAATACAGGGGAGCTGTTCTTGCAGCTCCAGCTTCGATGTCTCACTCTGTTGCTTGCTAGTTCTATAAACCTTCATCCCAGTCATCGGCCACCATGTGCCTCCAGTGTCCGCAGTGCCAGAAAAGATAAGGGATCAAGATTGTTCTGAGAGCTCGGTAGGGAGGTCACTGGCACAAATTTCTTGGCATATGCTACATGCGGGGTCAGTACTGCAAGTACATAAATGAGCTTAAGTTTTAAAGTGACTCTCTAAGTTTGAGATGGATGGCAAAGCAGCTCTGTGAGTTCACAAACATGTAGAGACCTTGACTGCGCTCTTCGTGAGCTGCCGTCTTCTGCCTTCTCTGGACTGTCACTCACCTCGATTCTGTGTCAAGAAGTCAAGAGTCTTCTAAATTCCACCTGCTCTTTAGCTGAGTTTATCTGCGAGGTATTCAGAGGGGAGGATGATTTGGAAATCATGTGTACCTTCATTTCTCTTTCAGGGAGTTGCCACTAGTACATCTACTGGCAAGAGTCTCGAGGAACAGACCTTTAGTCTGGTTCATCTGGCAGGTTTCATATCCAATCTCTAGTTTACCAAAGAAGTGCTTGGAAGAAAATGCCCTCCTGGCAGCACTTTCTCCCACTTATTTGATAAACTCACTAAATGGCTTAGGAAATGCCTCTGGAACGTGGAGTCTACAACTCTACATGCAGGGGGCGCTCATCTGCTCACTTTTACCTTACTCCTATGTATTAAGACTTCTTAACTTTCCAAATGACCACAGTCTTCTATTATCATAAATACATATTACTAAGTATTACTAAATGTTGGTTCAGCATTTAGTAAACCTGTTGGTTTACTAGGCAAGCCTGTTGGTTTCCACTTGCTTTCCAGCTATTAAATAAAAATTAAGGTGTTGCCTTAACCCAGAGATTCCCAAACTTATTTGTCCTAACACCATTTTTATTGGGGGGGGGGGGGGGGGTTTGTGTGTGAAAAGCTCAGCCATCCCTGCCTTTTAATTTTTTTAATTTTATTTTAGTTACCTTGATTTATAATCAGATCCATCCACTTCAGACCCACAGCTGCGCTGCTCGGCCGGCCCCATGTGGAAGCAACCCATGGAGCTGACCTCCCGGTAAGGGGCTCAGCCAGCCCCTGGAAGAGTCCAACATTGCTCCAAGGGTTTGCTCTCATGAGCGGGAGAGAGACCATGCTGGCAGGACTCTGAGTGGAGTTTTGGACCCCCCCCCTTTCCTCTGCCTCCATGCCAGTTGCCCTGGAAGAGAGAGGCCCACTCATGCCAGACCCACAGGTCCTTTGGCACGCCGGCCGCAAAGTGGCCGCCGTAATATTTTCAGAGGATACTGATTTTAGCATAAGGTTCTTCCCAAGTTATTTCACATTTATACATAGTAAACAGTTCTAGACAGGTTTTAACTGATACCAGTAAGCCTAGCAAGAAGCCATATCAAACCACACATCATGCAGTTCGTCATTCTCAACATCCAGACTCCATAGTTCCTCAGAGCTCCATCCAAGAGAAAACCTGATCTTTCCCCTTTAAGTTTCATCAGTAAATGCGCGAGTTGAGAGCCTTCTACTGAGACTGTACCACCTACACGGTAACGCCTGGCAAGCTACCCGTGTTTTATTTACTTGTTATGCCAAAAACTAGTAACACTTATGGACCTCAGTTCCATGACCTGAAGAGTGGTTTCAGGCTTCTCCTGTCCCTGGAGCAAGTAGATGCCAGTGGGTTGCACTTGCTTGTGACAGGACTAATGGAGATGTTACTAGTGCCCACTCAAGCAAATCGATGAACAATGAGAAGACAGTGATACAGTGATACAGTGGTTTATAATACTGATAATATCAGAATTTCATGCATAAAACATGTCAAGCCCCTCACCCTCCACTAGTCAGCTCCCTTCACCCAGTGCCGCTGATCCCCTACAGTAATATTCTTCCTACTAAATATCAGTTCTCGATTTCTATTGCCCTTGGATATTTGGTTATTCCTCACTATGTTTCTATATATCCCACATATGAGGGAGATTATTCTGTGCCTGTTCTCTCTCCCTCTGACGTCACTCAGCATGGCACACTCCAGATTCATCCAGATAGCTACAAATTACAGAATTTCATTTTTTTCTTATAGTCGGGTACTATTCCACTGTGTACATGTACCACAGTTTCTTTATCCATCTATCTGTTCTTGGTCTACTTCTTAACCTGACATACAGAAAACACACACCCCCAACCGCACCTAAGGCTAGTGGTTCCGCCCCTGATCATTCCAGCACCCTTGCAGTGGGAGGGGGTAGCAGAGTCACCCACTTTGGGAAACACAACCTGAGTATTATTTTTCAAGTTCAAGTTCTTTTCTCTAGTTTAGTGTGGCTCGTGGAGATTTCCTCCGTGCCATTTCTGAGAGCACTTCTACCCATCCTCAAGAGACGGAGGAATCCTAAAATGAGTGTTTTTGTACTTTAGGTTATCACATTTGGGGTCTGTCCCTCACTGTTGGGCATGCTGAATTTTCCTCTTTGCCATAAGGAAAAGTACATAAAGACTGGAAGTGACTGGAACAAGAGCTACAAAACTTCCAGAGCATAAGACAGAATGGGGTTGATTCTGTGATTCTGCAAGAAGGAGTCCGGGATCCCCACAAAGGGCATGTTTGCCTCAGACAAATGAAATGCATTCAACATTTCTTGTCTTGCATGATAGGGGTTGTATCTTCCTCCTATGGTATAACTAACTTGCATTTACCTTGCATTAAAGTTCTAGCAATACAATTTCTTATATTTAAAGTGCTAGAAATTCCAGGGGGTATTAACACTTAGAAGACCCATGTGGACACTCCAGGAGGCCACAGTTTAATTCAAACATTAATAGAGCAATGATTTCATTAGGGCAGAAAAGAAGCATCATTGTGGGATATGTCTGTGGGGCAATAAGCAGAGTTTTCGATCCAGACCTCAAGAGGCCATGCTGACCTCTTCCAAAAACATTAGAGCACATCAATTAGCAAAATAAGTTTACAAAACAAAAAGTGGCAAAAATGGAAATGTGCTACTAAGAGGCATGTAAAGCAGCCCAAACATTTTGGAGAGAATCTGGCAAGATCTAGAAATTGTAAACATGTGCACACATATTCCACCTGTGACAGTCACTTCTTAGGAAAGAATCACACCTGGACCCAAGGAAGCCTGTAGAAAGACAATTACTGCAGAGTGGTTTCAACAGCCAAATGCTAGGAATAACCTAATTATTCAGTAATTGGCACATGGTACAATTCTGAAATACTCAGACCATGTAAGAGCAAACAAAAGTAAACTGAAATGTATGCATTAAATGGTGATTGGATTTAGCAGAATAGACACTATTATGAGGTATGAGTCTGTGTGTTGGGAATAAATAGATGCTTAGATGGAAACAGGACCTCATTGTTTGCAGCTGCATGAATAAGTGTTTGAAATAATACCTAGTGGAAGAGAACATGTTGCCAAAGGATGTATGAGTAATGCACGATGCTATTTGTGCAGATGTTAAGACTCTGTAAAGATCTGTACATATCCAGTAAAAGGATTAAACTCTGTAAGGAAAAAGATAGACACTAATTCCATGAGAATGTAATCTCTGGAGAGGCAGGAGAAGCCAAAGGAGGGGAGGGAAGAGATTTTATGAGCAGTTTATAAAAACTTGGGACTTAAGGATGGGTCTACAACAAATATGAAACACATATAGTTTTGTATTTTCTTGTGCTTTTTGTGGGTATTCTCTCTTTTATGGCCTTTAGGAGCTAGCCAGCATGACAGCTGGCTTGTCCTCAATAATCCTCACATAAGCTACCATATAGCTTCCTTTACAACCATAAACATCTGGCCTGGGGCCGGAGCCATAGCACAGCATGTAGGGTGTTTGCCTTGCATGCAACGCAGCCGATCCAGGTTCGATCTCCAGCATCCCATATGGTCCCTGAGCACTGCAAGGATTAGTTCCTGAGTTGAGCCAGGAATAACCCCTGAGCATCAAAGCAAAAAAAAATATATATATATATATATACATATATATATATGCCCACCCCCATCCTGTACTCACCAAGATTTCAGCAAAGGCCTATTTTCTAATAAATTCTTCCTGCCCTCAAATCCACTTGTTCAAAGAACTGAAAGCTATTTCAAAGGTAATTAAATCATCAATGTTCAGACAGAATTTCTCCTCCAACAACAGATTTCATATCTCTCGGGTATTCATCTGTCCCAGTGGCTGTCCGTCCACCTCTCCATCTAATTTCATTAGTGAATTTACAGAGGGACTGTTTGTTCCCCCAGCCAGATCATTAATAACATTGCCATGTTTCCATCTCGTGACTCCTGCCTGCCTGTGCCACAAGAATGAACTTCCTCTCGGTAAAGATGCTAAAAGTTGCCAGAAACAGTTGTAAAGAATCATCCATTCTCTCACCTTCTGTGTGTTTCATCCCGATGAAAAAGGAAAACCTAAAGAATAAATTGCATGATGAACACACACGATGTTGCCCTGGATTATCCCAACAACATGCTCACATCTCTCTAGAAGACCCAGCTTCAAGAAATGGCCCTCTCACAGGATTGGAGGTGGGAATGTTGTATGCCTGAGACCCTACTGTAAACAACTTTGTAAAGCATTGTGTTTAATTATTTTAGTAAAAGAAACAAAGCAATAGCACTTTCATTCAAAATAGCAATTCAAGGAGCAGAGAGTACAGTGGATAAGGTGCTTGCCTTGCATGTGACCAACCTGGGTTTGATCCCTGGCACGTCTATGGTCTTCTCTCGCCTATCAGTTGTGAGCCCTGAGCACAGAGCCAGGAAAAGTCCTGAGCGCCACTGGGTGTGGACCAAAACCAAACTAACCAGACATCAGCTCAAGGTCAACTACACAGGAAAACCAACCTTGAAATTTTTTTTTAAAAAATTTCAGACAGTCAATGGAAAAATAAGCAAATAGAGCAACTGTTACAGCACTGCTAAATAGAAAGGGGATTAGTACCTGAGATACTTAATCTGTTGATTTGACTCCCCATGTCAAAGGTTCAAGTTTTTGTTCCCTCCAAAAGAGTTCAAGAGGACATTGAAAAACGTAGGTAGGAGCATTCTGAGGTCTAATGAATTAATACTTCAAAGCAAGACTAAAGTTTTGGTGTTTTTTTTTTCTTTTTGGGTCACGCCAGGAGAGGCTTAGGGGTTATTCCTGGCTCTACACTCAGGAATTACTCCTGACAGTGCTCAGGGGACTAGATGGGATGACAAGGATTGAACCTGAGTCGGCTGCATGCAAGTCAAAAAGCCTTGCCCGCTATACTATCACTCTGGTCCCCAAGATTAAAGTTTTTTATTTAGGAAGAAAGAATCCAATTTCTGTGACCCGCCTTCATAATTTGGTAAGCATGCTCATTCATGATAAATTATTATTATTGTGGAGCAGATGGATGAATCTCAATCATTATACTATAATGGAAGATTAAACATTTTCTTAACTTCTATTCATCAAATTAAGCCTTTATACTCACAACAAAGGACAATGTATCAATGTTATCATTAGGGCTTTTTTAAATATAACTTTAGCGTGAAGCATAATCAGACATGATTAATCTACTGACAGAAGTAAATACTAAACAACATCCATTTGTCTACATTAGAATCACTGTTTCGGTTCTCCTACTCTTTAGCTTTCCAATCCTTTGTGAGTTCTGTCAAAGAGAAACAAACGTCAATGTCATTATCTGTTTTGCTAGGCGGTCCTTCTCACTCACAGATTTCCTACTCCCTGAAGTTGTGGTTTCTTTCCTGGGGAGCAGAGGTGAGAAAGTTTCTCTGTAGCCACTAACAATAAGACAGGCTTTTCCTTTCCTTGAGATGCGTCTAACTTAACAGATGGTAAGGCTTGGGAAAAGAGAGAGAAAAATATCATCCACAGCTCCTCTACTTCACCCACTCCTAAGAGCAAGCCAACTGCTCCAGATACAAGGAACATAGCCAGCCCTAACAATGTCAGGGAAGACAGTTTGACCATCTCCCTCCAGAATGTCTTCCAACACTTTGCCCCATTGCCTAACACTCATTTGTAGAAATAAAATGACAGCAGCGAAACACTACTTTATGAGGCAAAGAGCACTGACCTTGGAGCAAGAAAACCCTGATTTCATTTCATGGCCCCAAAGATATGAAACCTCCCTTTCCCTTTCCCGTAAGTGTTTATTCCTTCTATGGTCAGAGGCATGTTAAACATTATGCACATAATAGCTCAGTCTATTCACTAGGAAACTTCTTAGGTCTTATTAGCCCGTTACACTTTGTTATCTTATTAATAGGAATTGGAATGCAATAGGAAGACTTCAAGAAAAAATTACAAAGCTGGTTATCAAAGTTCAATCAAGATTGGAGAATATGGATTTGAAGAACTTAACTAGCATGTGGTTGACCCCAATTAAATCATGGCACCACATATGGTCTCCAAGCATCACCAGAGGTTACTCCTAAGCAACAAGCCAGTAACAGTCCTACCCTAGCACTAGCCCTACCCTACCCTAGCACTGCCAAATATCCCCCAAAAAAAAGTTCAATTAAATACCATAGTTGGATTTGGAGATGGCTCTTTGGTTTTGGTCCCTGCATGTTCCAAGCATAATACTGGAAGCTCTGTTGTCCCTGATCTCTTGTGTTACAAGAGATTTCCATCCACACTGCATCAGGCATGTGTACACACCACAATTCTAGGATGCAGTCAAAAAACACCATGGCCAAGCATGTAAGCATTATAACCAAGACAGCGGTAAGGGATATATATATATATATATATATATATATATATATATATATATTAAAACCTAATAAGAAGCCAGAGAGATAGTACAGTGGGGAAGGTGCTTGCCTTGCATGTGGCAAATCCTGGACAGATACCAGCATCCCATATGTCCCCCTCCCCCCAAGCTCTCACCAGGAGTAATTCCTGAATGTAAAGCCAGGAGTAACCCCTGAGCACTGCTAGGTATGCCCTATGCCAAAAAAAAACCCCAGAAGAACCTAATAAAGAACCCCAGCTATCAATCACTATTCCTTAGCATCTGGGTTATTGGCATGGGTCATGTCAGTTGGGATACATACTTTCATTGTAAATATGGAGAGATATAAAATTTTTCATAAACCCAACAGAATTGTGTAGGTAAGTTTTTTAATCAATAAAGTCTGAGTGAGCAGAGTGCTAAGTTTGAGGAAGAAATCAGTAACACTTCAATGATGCTATGTAAAGTAGAACACCAGAAAGACAAATACTGATTTTATAATAAGCTAAAGTTATGGTAAAGTAATTAGTACAAAGATCTTTTCTCCACACATTTCATAGTCTTGCTTCAATGCTCCCTCTCTGTCTTTTCATCATAGTCTCAACCAGAGCATAATGCTAACATTTTTCCTTCCATCAGTCTCAACCGTAGAAAGAGATCATTATTGAAGTTATGAAATTTGCCTATAAATGGATGGACATGGAGAGGATCATGTTGAGTGCAATTAGCCAGAAGGAAAAAGGCAGATATAGAATGATTGCATTTATTTGCGTTTATGATATATATATATATTTAGTATAAAACCAATATCCAAGGTCAGGCAAAACATGGATCAGGAGGTCTTGTCAAATGTGGAATTTACCACAAATGTGTGGGAGTCAGAGGTTAGGTAAGACAGAGAAGGGAAAAAGTGTGCTAATAACTTGTCCTAAGTGATAATACCAGCCCTAGAACTGAGCATTGAATACAGGCAAAAAAATACACATGATAACCTATAAATGTATGTATTGTAAGCCACAGTGTAGAGAAAAGGGAGAGAGAGAGAGAAGAGATAAAGAACCTGCCATAGAGGCAGTCTAGGGGAAGGGGAGGGAATTGGGGACATGGTGGTGGGAAATGGGCACTGATGGAGGGATGCGTGCTGGAACACTGTAAGACTGAAACCCAAATATGAACTTCTTTGTAATTGTATATCTCACAGTGGTAAAATAAAATATAAAAATTTTTTAAAGGAAGAGATCATTATTGAAGATTATAAGAGACTGATTCCTATCTTTTGCCTCTCCTTCCTAACACACATACACACAGTTTTTAAGTCAAAACTGTAGCAAATGAATTAAGTTTCTTCTACCTCAGATTCTTTAATTCTTAGGTGTGACTGATAATATTATGCTGAATTAATTAAATGAGCAAACACATATAAAAATCACAAACACTTATATATGGTAACACCCCAATACTACATTGCTTAAGTAATTCCATTTTAGCAGACTTTTATGCTATATTATTTAAGCTTCGACATGGCAATCATATGGGAGAATTATTGCTTATGGTGGCTGACAGGTTGACACTAAGTTTCCAGGACTATTGGAGTGGAAGTCTAAAAAAAATGATTTCTCTCCTACAAAAACCACTGAAGCAGTTAAAGAAAAGAAAACTGCAGTTATTCACTTTTCTTAGTGTCAGGAAACAGGAAATTGTTTCCTGATAATCTGACAAGAATGGAGATAGGAAAGAAGATGAAAATGAAATGCCATTATCTTAGTGCACGGCTGGAAAGAAACACACAAAGTTCTTGCTATTAGCCAGTAAGTACACAACCTCTCAGAATGTTAGAGGAGATGATTGCAGAGCACTTCCTGGTCTGCTGCTGGGGACCTGCTGCTGTTCTCCACTGCTACAACCTCCCCTCTCCTCCAAACGAGTCCACCAATGCCTGTGTAAGAGATGCCGAGAAAATGGCTTTCAGAGAGAAGCTGTCTATGTCTAGTATCACAAATTAAAGACTTAAAAGAGAATTATCTAAAAGGGAATTTGTGGGGTGCAAAAATACTCCAACATACGCCATGTTAATTGGGTCTTCAGTCCTCTCCTGAAACCTTTAGTAAAATCTTCACCGATCACAAGCGCTTTAGTGTAAATGGATTCCTTGTGATAAATTTAAGAAATTGTTGAGTCCTTCTTGAATTGTCACAGGGTGAATATAGAGACTGCCCATGAGACCAGCCAATACACAGATCGCTCTACTCTTGCTTTTCTGTTAGTGTCTCCATCAAACCAATGTTAGCAATGTGACACAAATACTTTCATCCCTGATTTAGCCAGGCAAGAAACCTGCTCAGAAATGCTCAGAAGGACTTATCAACATTTACTACCACAAGTGTGTGGGGGGTCAGAGGTTAGGTAAGACAGAGAAGGGACCAGTGTTCTAATAATTGTTGGAAATAGTAACACCAGACTAGAACTGAGCATTAAACATAGGCAAAGGGATATCCATGATAACCCCTAAATGAATGCATACTGCAAGTCACAATGTGTAAGAGAAGGGAGAGGAGGAGGAGGGAGGAGGAGATGAAGAAGGAGAAGGAGAAGAGGAGAAGGAGGAGAAGGAGAAGGACAAGGACAAGGAGAAGTACAAGGAGAAGGACAGAGAAGGAGAAGGAGAAAGGAAGAAGAAGAAGAAGAAGAAGGAAAAGAAGAAGAAGAAGAAGAAGAAGAAGAAGAAGAAGAGGAAGAAGAAGAGGAGGAGGAGGAGGAGGAGGAGGAGGTGGAGGGAGGGAGGAGGAGGGAAGGCGGAGGAGGAGGATGATGAAGAGGAGGAGCCCAAGGATGAGGAAGAAGAGGAGGAAGGGAAGTGCCTGCCATAGGGGCATGCTGGGGAAGGGTAGGGGATCTGGGAACATTGGTGTTGGAAAGGGTGCACTGGTGAAGGGATGTTAGCAGGGTGCTGGAACACTATGTGACTAAAGCTCAATCATGAACAGCTTTGTAATTGTATGTTTCGCAGTGGTATAAAAAATTTTAATTTATGAACGCCTTCCCCTGAGATCAGGGGACAAGACAAGGTTGCCCACTCTCACCTCTTTTATTCAGTATAGAACTGGAAGTACTTGCCATAGCAATCAGAGAAGAAAAGGACATCAAGGGCATCCAGATAGGCAAGGAAGGAGTCAAGCTATCATTATTTGCAGATGACATGATATTATACCTAGAGGACCCTAAACTCTCTACAAAAAACTCCTAGAAACAATAGACACATATAGTAGAATGGCAGGATACAAAATCAACACCCAAAAGTCGGTGGCTTTCCTATATACAAATAATGAAAGAGAAGAAAGGGATATTAAGGAAATGATTCCATTCACAATTGTGACACAGAAAATCAAATACCTAGGAATCAACTTAACCAAGTGTGCAAAGGACCTGTACAAAGAGAACTACAAGATACTGCTCCAAGAGATAAAAGAGGACACGAGGAAATGGAAACACATTCCCTGCTCATGGATGGAGAGAATCAACATTGTCAATATGGTAATGCTCCCTAGAGTGTTACCTAGAGTATAATATCGTGTAATATTATATTATTATATATTATAATATATATTGAATTGAATCTCTGTCAATGCAGTCCCTATAAGGATACCCATGACATTCTTCAAAGAAATTGACCAAACACTCCTGAAATTTGTATGGAACAATAAACCCCCCCAAGGATAGCTAAAGCAATCCTCAGGAAAAAAGAAGATGGGAGGCATCACCTATCCCAACTTCAAACTGTACTACAAGGCAGTAGTAATTAAAACATCGTGGTATTGGAATAAAAACAGACCTGTGGACCTATGGAATTGAATTGAGTATCCTGACACCCAACCTCAAACACATGATCATTTAATCTTTGATAAACGTGCAAAGAGTCCAAATGGAGTAAGGAAAGCCTCTTCAACAAGTGGTGTTGGGGAAAACTGGGGGCGGCAACATGTTAAAAAAATGAATTTGGACCTGTGTCTAACATCATGCACAAAAGTCAGATCAAAATGGATTAAAGATCTCAATATCAGACTTGAATCCATAAAGTACATTGAAGAAAATATAGGAAAAACCCTCCACGACATTGAAGCTAAAGGCATCTTCAAAGGTGAAACATCACTCACAAAGCAACTAGAAGAAAAGATAAACATATGGGACTACATGAAACTAAAAAGCTCCTGCACCTCAAAAGAAACAGTGACTAAGATACAAAGACAGTCCACAGAATGGGAAAGAATATTCACCCAATACCCATCTAATAAGGGGTTAATATCCAGGATATATCAGGCACTGGTAATAACTTTAAAAGAAGAAAGCAGCCAACCCCATCAAAAAAATGGGGGAGAAGAAATGAACAGAAACTTCAACAAGGAAGAAATTCGAATGGCCAATAGACATATGAAAAAATGCTCATCATCACTAATCATCAGAGAGATGCAAATCAAAACAACAATGAGATACCACTTTACACCACAGAGACCGGCACATATCCAAAAGAGCAACAACAACAAGTGCTGGCGTGGATGTGGGGAAAAGGGGACACTCATCCATTGTTGGTGGGAATGCCGGCTGGTACAGCCTTTCTGGAAAACAATATGGATATTCCTCCAAAGACTAGAGATTGAACTCCCATTTGACCCAGTCATACCACTCCTGGGAATCTACTCTGGGAGGCCAAAAATACTCAGCAGAAACACCATCCCTACTTTTATGTTCATAGCAACATTATTCACAATAGCCAGAATCTGGAAACAACCAGAGTGCCCGAGAATTGATGACTGGATAAAGAAGCTTTGATACATCTACACAATGGAACTATGCAGCTGTTAGGTTTGGAAAAGTGAAGTTATAAAATTTGCCTATATAAATGGATGGACATGGAGAAGATCATGTTGAGTGAAATTAGCCAGAAGGAAAGAGACAGATATAGAATGACTGCATTTATTTGCATGACATAAATATATGTGTATATATTATGATACCAATATCCAAGGTCAAGTGAAACATGTATCAGGAGGTCTTGTCAAAGGTGGAAATTATCACAAATGTGTGGGAGTCAGAGGCTAGGTAAGACAGAAAATGGAACAGTGTGCTAACAATTGTCGGAGTACTTATACCAACCTAGAACTGAGCATTAAATAGAGGCAAGAAGATACACATGACAACCCTTTTAATTATTGTTCTGTAATCCATAGTCTGGAAGGGAAGGAAAGAAAGAGATAGAGAGAAAGGGAAAGAAAAAAAGAACCTTCCATGGAGGCAGGCTAGGGAGGGGGGAGGGAACTGGGGATATGGTGGTGGGAGATGGGCACTGGTGGAGGGATGGGTGCTGGAACACTGTATGACCAATACCCAAAAATTAACATCTTTGTAATTGTATATCTCACGGTGGTATAATAAAATACTTATTAAAAAATTTTAATTAAAAAATTAAAATAAAGAAAATAATAAAAATACTGCCTAAACTAGAGAATGTCATGCTGAGTGACATTAGAAGAGAGACAGACACAGAATGACCTTTCTCATATGCAAGATGTAGAGAATCCAAATGCCCAAAAGCAACAACAATTGAGAACTTGCCTTCAACAGGAAGCTTCCCACAGGGAGCAGTTGGAGGATGGACACTGAGGCAATGATGGAAGGAAGCCAGACATGAGAGTGGAATAGTTCGTGTGTGAAACTCTACTAGTAATAGTTTGTAAACCACAGTGCCCAAAATAAAACTAAATTTTAAAAAATACTGCCTACTCATTTGGAAATAAATTCACCTGGAAGTTTTTTGTTTGTTCAATGTTCACAGCAAGTGGTGCTCAGGGGTTACTTCTGGTGGTTCCCAGGGTACCATGTGGTGCCAGAGATCAAACCTGGGCCTCCTACATGCAAAGCATGCACTCCAGTCCTTTGAGCTTCTTTCTGACCAAACCCTCTTGCCTTTAAAATTATTTTTTCAAGACCAAATATCACCTACTACAATAAACAATCTTTATGAGTTTCAACAAACATTTATTTTGCATCTATGTTAACACTTTACATTACTCTTGAGAATGGAATTAAGTGCCCCATATAAAGAGAACTGACCTAGTTCTAGTTTCAGAATTCAGTGTGCTGCAAACAGAAATGGCTCCACATTTTTTAATTTGTTGAGATAAAAAAGAAACAGGGATTTGTGTTGTTTGAAACAATGGAAAGACTCCAGGGCAAAAGTCAGAGAACCTCTATTAGACTGAGCTCTAAGTTTCTAACAAGCCGCCTCCTGACAGAGATGTTTCTACTATCCCCACCGCCACTGCTACCAATTCCTCACTTCCAGGATGATCACGTCCCAACAGTACAACACGGAGTCTATTTTTTTTGGGGGAGGGCCACACCCGGGGATGCTCAGAGCTTACTCCTGGCTCTTTGCTCAGGAATTACTCCTGGTGGTACTCAGAGGACCATATGGGATGCCAGGGATCGACCCGGGTCGGCTGTGTGCAAGGCAAACGCCTTACCCACTGTGCTATCGCTCAGGCACACACGGAGCCTAACAATTCTAACACCTGTAGCTATCTGAGCAGCTTCCCCTGTGATAAGGAAACAGCTGTCACCTAACACCAACCATCCAGGTTGCATGAAAGCACATTTCAAAGGAAGAACAAAAAAATCACAGGCAGAATCCAAACAGCAATGAATTCTAAGGAATACAACTTTCAGCTTTCCAACTTACTCATATTGAATAAGGGTGAGCCACATAGAATATGACTTTCTAATAAGGTTCAAGATAGCAACAAAAATTTCTGTTTCTCCCTCAGTAAGGATTTAATATGAAAAGTGTGTTCTTTCAACAATGAATTATAAAACATTCCATTTCACCAAATAGATCCTGGTAATAATTATTAAAGTTGGACGATTGGTAGACTTTATGAGTCTGTTCAGAACTTTTCATTAGTGTTTGACTATTGTTCTAATCTTTCCTCAGAAGTTTTACTGGTTATTTTCCATTATACCCACCACCACCACCCACTCACCCCCCAATTCAGACTCGTTCCTCTTCCATCCATATCTGAGCTTCTGGAATTTGGCTCTTCTGTAATGCATCACTTAGCTTCCCTGGTTATGTTTACTGATTGAATTTAACCAATGTGAGCCTTCTATTGGAGGGTAAGAAGTGAGAACTAGGGCATTCTTACCTCTCTGGTGGCTGTGTCCTTCCTTTCTTACAGTTTCTGCCTCACAGTCTTCTACTTGGTACCCTAACGGGCTCTCTCAACATTGTGTTCTCTAGGTTGGAATGGGTGATGAAGACTTCCTGCCATCTTAGTCTCAGGATGTCACAGTGTTCTTTGTCATTTCCCATGTCCCCACCTCACCTCTGTAGGCCTTTTATTAAAATCTTTTGAACCATCTAAGTGGGGTTCTGTTTCCTGATCGGGCTCCTTCCTCTCCTTGAGACCCTCTCTCTGCCCTGATGTAACTGGTCAAACCCACCAACCTCAACAAGTCCAGGTTCCATACATTCTCCTGACATTAATGTTTTCCCCCTCTGCCTATGGAACCACATTTCCAATACTTGGTGCCTTCTGCTAAGGATCCTGCACTGTGCCAAATAATTTAAATTATTTAGAAATTAGTGAGCAGTTCAAATTTTTTCAACATAATCTTTCCTGATTTAAGAGGAAGCATATGGTACAGTAATATACAGAGATGACAATTTAATGATCAATGTTCTGGACAAAAATAGGAAGCATGGTTAGAAAGTATCAGCCTATAGATCTTAGGATCCACAAAAAGGAACGTGGATCTATCTGGAGCACTGGCCCTAACTAAGTAATGAAAGTTGATTCAGTGTCCCAGAAACAGAGAGCAAGCTCCTCGGGGACTGATTCTGATCTCTCCTCAGCTCTCTCCACCTCACTCTAAGTAGCATCTGGCATGTAAGAAATGCACAGTTTCTGAGTGGAGAGGATGAATAGACGTATAGGATGTTGCTGGGTTGGTCGTCTCTCAGCCTTCTCATTGCAGCCACACTTACAGTTTGGAGGAGCACCTTGTTTTCATTCCTGTCAACACAAACCCACATAAGATACCTGGGTTTATCTTTTTGCTGGATCTCAGGACCCCCACTGACAGAGAGGGCAGGACCAGAGACGTTCAGCATGGGACTAAAGCAATATTTTAAATTATTTGGTCCCATTTGGGGGTTGTGGGTGTTTTTGTTATGTTTGATTTTATCTGTCTGATTATTTTGATAAACTGCTAATTTTGGGTAAGAATGTGGCATTTTGAAATAGGACATGTTCCTAAGATATTTCTCTTTTGTGTTAACTGTGTTAATTTGCCAGTGCATATCTTTCAGATGAGTTTATAAAAATGTGATATAAGAGTAGACAGCAGCTGAATATTTGCCTTGCATGTGTGGGCCCTGATTGATACCACAGCACAAACAGATGAGTGCATTTGGTTGGTTGGTTGGTTGGTTGGTTGGTTGGTTGGTTGGTTGGTTGGTTGGTTGGTTTTAGGTTTGGGGTTTTGATTTTTTTTTGGGTATTTAGGCCACACCTGACTCTGTGCAGGGCTTACTCTTGGCTCTGAGCTCATGGAACACTCCTGCAAGTACCTGGGAGACTGTATGCAGTGCCAGATTCAAACCTGAGTCACATCATGCAAGGCAAGATCCCTACCCACTGTACCATCTCTCAAGCCCTAAAAACATCTTTAAAAAATAAAAGGAGGCGATAACGTGTAGGGGATAGCCTAAGCTAAACCCCTTTTATAAGCATTTTCTAACAAAATTGAAATGAGCATCATAAACTCAAAATAGGAAAAACCCTCCACGACATTGAAGCTAAAGGCATCTTCAAAGGTGAAACATCACTAACAAAGCAACTAGAAGAAAAGATAAACATATGGGACTACATGAAACTAAAAAGCTTCTGCACCTCAAAAGAAACAGTGACTAAGATAAAAAAGCAGTCCACAGAATGGGAAAGAATATTCACCCAATACCCATCTGATAAGGGGTTAATATCCAGGATATATCAGGCACTGGTAGAACTTTACAAGAAGAAAACAAACAACCCCATCAAAAAATGGGGACAAGAAATGAACAGAAACTTAGCAAGGAAGAAATTCGAATGGCCAAAAAACATATGAAAAAATGCTCATCATCACTAATCATCAGAGAGATGCAAATCAAAACAACAATGAGATACCACTTTACACCACAGAGACTGGCACATATTCAAAAGAGCAAGAACAACAAGTGCTGGTGTGGATGTGGGGAAAAGGGGACACTCATCCATTGTTGGTGGGAATGCCGGCTGGTACAGCCTTTCTGGAAAACAATATGAACATTCCTCCAAAGACTAGAACTTGAACTCCCATTTGACCCAGCCATACCACTCCTGGGAATCTACTCTGGGAAACCAAAAATACGCAGCGGAAACACCATCCCTACTTTTTATGTTCATAGCAGCATTATTCACAATAGCCAGAATCTGGAAGCAACCAGAGTGCCCGAAAATCGATGACTGGATAAAGAAGCTTTAGTACATCTACACAATGGACTACTATGCAGCTGTTAGGAAAAATGAAGTTATAAAATTTGCCTATAAATGGATGGACATGGAGAAGATTATGTTGAGTGAAATTAGCCAGAAGGAGAGAGACAGATACAGAATGACTGCATTTATTTGCATGGCATAAATATATATGTACATATTATGATACCAATATCCAAGGTCAAGTGAAACATATATCAGGAGGTCTTGTCAAAGGTGGAAATTATCACAAACGTGTGGGAGTCAGAGTTTAGGTAAGACAGAAAATGGAACAGGGTGCTAATAATAGTCGAGGGTACTAATGCCAACCTAGAACTGAGCATTAAATAGAGGCAAAAGGATACACATGACAACCTTTTAATGTATGTTCTGTAATCCATAGTCTGGAAGGGAAGGAAAAGAGAAAGAGAGAGAAAGGGAAAGAAATAAAGAACCTGCCATGGAGCAGGGCTGGGGAAGGGGGAGGGAACTGGGGGTGTTGTTGGTGGGAGATGGGCACTGGTGGAGGGACGGGTGCTGAAACACTGTATGACCAAAACCCAAACATGAACTTTTTAATTGTATATCTTTTTTATTTGTATATCTCACTGTGGTATAATAAAATACTTAAAAAAAACACATAGCAGAAAAAAAAAACTGAGAGGCAAAATTCATACCATAAACAAAAACTCATCTCTAATATACCAAAAGACCCTAAACCTGAGTTGCATATAGTTACATCTTCTTAAAGAGACAAATTTGGGAAGCAATTAAAACCTTGATTAGAATAACTGCTATCAATTTTTTAGAGCTAATTAATATCCTTAATCATCTTTAACTAGAGGAAATAATCTGTTTTCAAATAGTGAAAATACCAATATACAAACCAATGCTATTAAAGACTGGGGCTGGGGAAGTCCTAGTTTAAAAGATACAGACATAGCGGGAAGAAAAGAATAAGCTCCATATCCATATAATTATTCTCATTCTATGCCAGAAATAATTTGTGACTCTGAGCTAGTCTAATGTATTATATTGGGATAGTTGTAACTTCATCAAAACTTTTCAAATAGTGCTCAGTAAGCTGAACAAACATAAATATAACCTCAGCTAAGCAGAGTTCTCATCTTCCTAATTTAAGGATTTATCTCAGAAATTATTGCTGCATTGTGAAAAACTTATGCTTAGAATAGGAATATAAACAAAGGAGAAAATATTCTTTTGTTAGGCAGTATAAGAAATTCTTTGTGGGGGCAGAGAGCTAGAACAGGGAGTAATGAGTTTTCCTTGCATGTGGCTGACCCTGGTTCAATCCTTGGCATCACTTATGATCCCTAAACCATCCCACTGGGATGGAAAAGAAGAAATCCTTTTGGGGAGGGAATCCTCTTTGTTAGAATTGTTCCTTTGGGTCATAGACAAATACTATCATACCAAACAACTAACTTATGGTTTCCCTTGTCTCCTGGCCTTTCAAAGTAAGCCACTGCAGCAGGAGTAGGGGTGGCCTACTCTGGCCAATGGTCTATACATGATACCATGTACATCTTTGAGGTCGAGACAAAAAGTTCCTAATATATTGCGATAGTGAGTCCTTGTCCTCCCGGGTCCTGAGTGACTGTGGAGTGGAGCTCCTCTTGGCCCACACTACACAACAAAGAGTAAAAAGTAAACATCTGCTGTGGTGGTTGGTAGGATTGTAGAGTTAATTTACCTTGAAAGCTTTATCTCATTATCCTAACTCAGAGAGATCAGATGTTAAGATCTCTATAGGCCTCAGTGTAAATAGAACCAAACTAAAGAAATTCAGTCAGGGAGGCCAAAGAGATAGTAGAGTGGGCAGGGCATTTCGCTTGCATATGACTGACCCTTGTTAGATCCCTGGAATTCCATATGGTCCCTGAAGCTCCACAGTAGTGATCCCTGAGCACAGAGCCAGGAGTAAGCAGTGAACACTGCCAGGTGTGGCCCAAAAAGGAAAAAAAAAGGAAATGAAGGAGAAAGAATTTGGACCTAGCTCTAAAACAGACAGAGGAATACATGCAGGAAATGTGGTAAAGCTGAGTATTATGTACTTAGCACTTCGAAATCAAGCAAGGCTACCAAAGCTCGCCAAACACATGTAAATAGATTAAGTAAAGCCATTGATCTTACGCCTGGGAGGCGCAGGACACAGAACAGGAGCTATATTCCACTTAATCTCAGAGGAAGACTCGAAACAGCACCTGAAGGCAGCAGAAATTATGGGCTGGTTTATAAGGTTCATTTCTGCCCCTGAAATAGGGTTTTTTTAAGTATTTTTTTAAATTTTTTTATTATACCACCGTGAGACATACAATTACAAAGGTGTTCACAATTGGTTCTTGGTAATACAGTATTCTAGCACCCATCCCTCCACCAGTGCCCCATTTCCACCACCAATGTTCCCCACCCCCTCCCACCCACCCCAGGCTGCCTCAACGGCAGGTAGCCCTGTTTCCTCTCTTTCTCTCTCTGTCTCTCTCTCTGTCTCTGCATCTCTCTCCCTCTTGTTTTACACATTGTGGCTAGCCCTGCAGATATTTAGAGTTTAAAACTTAAGTCTCTTTGTGTATATTCAATGGTGAGTTTTAATCTGCCTTTACCATTTCACACATTTAGTAAAACACTGGTATCTATTTATATCCTATTAATGAATGCAGTCATTCTATATCTGTCCTTTTCCTTCTGACTAATTTCACTCAGCATGATAGTCTCCATGTCCATCCATGTGCAGGTAAATTTCATAATTTCATCTTTTCTGACAGGTGCATAGTATTCCATAGTGTAGATGAACCACAGTTTCTTTAGCCAGTCCTCTGTTCTCGGGCATTTAGGTTGTTTCCAGATTCCAGCTATAGTGAATAGCACAGAGATGAATAAAGAAGTACAGATAGTGTTCCTGCTATGTGTTTTTCGGTCTCTTGGGTATATTCCCAGGAGTGCTATTGCTGGATCAAATGGGAGCTCAATATCTAGTTTTCGGAGGAATGCCCATATTGTTCTCCAAAAGGGCTGGACCAGTCGGCACTCCCACCAACAGTGGATGAGACTCCCCTTTTCCCCACATCCACGCCAGCACCGGTTGTTCTTGCTATTTTGGATGTGTGCCAGTCTCTGTGGTGTGAGATGGTATCTCATTGTTGTTTTGATTTGCATCTCCCTGATGATTAAAGATGAAGAGAACTTTTTCATATGCCTTTTGGCCATTCGAATTTCTTTTGGAAGCTTCTGTTCATTTCTTCTCCCCCACTCTTTGATGGGGTTGGCTGTTTTCTTCTTGTGAAGGGCTACCAGTGCCTGATATATCCTGGATATTAACCCCTTGTCAGATGGGTATTGGGTGAACATCCTTTCCCACTCTGTGGATTGTCTTTGTATCTTGGTCACCATTTCTTTTGAGGTGCAGAAGCTTTTCAATTTTATATAACCCTATTTGTTTATCTTTGCTTCCATTTGCTTGGTCAGTAGTGTGTCGTCTTTAAAGATACTTTTAGTTTCGATGTCATAGGCGTTTCTCCTATGTTTTCTTCGATGTACCTTATAGATTCATGTCTGATGTTGAGATCTATAATCCATTTTGATCTGACTTTTGTGCATGGGAATTGAAGGAACCTTCTTCAAGATAATCCAGGCCATCTACTACAAGCCCACAGTGAGCATCATTCTCAATGGGGGAAAAACCGAAAGCCTTCCCCTTAAGATCAGGGACAAGACAAGGCTGCCCACTCCCACCACTTCTATTCAATATAGTATTGGAAGTACTTGCCATAGCAATCAGGGGAAGAAAAAAGACATTGAGGGCATTCGGAGAGGAAGGGAAGAAGCCAAGTTGTCACTATTTGCAGATGACATGATATTATACCTGCAAAACCCGAAACTCTCTACCAAGAGGCTTCTAGAAATAATACATTCCTATAGTAGAGTGGCAGGGTACAAAATCAATACAATCAATACCCAAAAGTCAATGGCCTTCCATACGCAAACAGCGAAAGAGAAGAAAGGGACATTAAAGAAACTATCCCATTCACAACTGTGCTGCAGAAAATCAAATACCTAGGAATCAGTTTGACAAAGAATGTAAAGGATCTCTACAAAGAAAACTACAAAACGTTACTTCAGGAAATAAAAGAAGACCTGAGGAAATGGAGACACATTCCTTGCTCATGGATTGGAAGGATTAACATTATCAAAATGGTAATACTCCCTAGAGCTTTATACAGATTCAATGCAGTCCCTATAAGGATACCCATGATGTTCTTCAAAGAAATTGAACAAACACTCCTGAAATTTGTATGGAATAATAAACCCCACGAATAGCTAAAGCAATCCTTTGGAAAAAGAAGATGGGAGGTATCACTTTCCCCAACCTCAAGCTCTACTACAGAGCAGTTATAATTAAGACAGTGTGGTATTGGTATAGAGACAGACCCGTAGACCTATAAAGTAGAACTGAATATCCTGAAACACACTCTCAAATATACAACCACTTAATCTTTGATAAAGGAGCAAAAAAATATTAAGTGGAGCAAAGAACGCCTCTTCAACAAATGGTGCTGGGAAAACTGGGCAGCTATGTGTAAAAAAAATGAAATATGGGTTTGAGGCCCCTTCCTATGCTACTCTAGGAACGGAAAAGTCTGTGAGTTTCTTGTTGTTGCTGTTGTTTTTGTTTTGTTTTGTTTGCTGCTTGACTATTAGATTACTTCTTAAAGCTGCTGGAAAAGATAATTTGCTCTTTTAAAATTTATTTCACTTTATTCACTAAAATCCAAGCAATTTATGTGATTATAGTATCTCCAGATCTTAAACCTAGAAGGAAAATGAAAGGTCCCTCACTAACCCTTCTATGTACCTTTATTTTGAGAATTATTCTACCAGCTGGATTCCGATCTGTGCTGGCATCGCCCAGTGATGCGAATGCCTCTCATCCCAAGCAACCATTTCATCTTGGCATGGCTTTGACAGGCTTCCAGTTCCCCCATTGTGTTTAGATGAAGGCATCCTCCCTCTAACTTTTCCTCAATGGTTTAAGTTTTACTTCTGGAAGCAGAGAAAACAAGTCTAATAACACTGCCACAAAACAGGTCTGCAAATACCTGAAGGCAGCAATAATCACATCTTCCTCCTCCTGGAAGTTATTTTTTGGAAGAGCATTACATATATTCCCTTCACCAAGCCTAGGTGAGGTCTGTCCCTTTTCTTCTCCTAATTACTCTGCCCTTCAGAAAAGGGTTAGATAGCATAAAGGGGAGAAAAGGGAATGCAGATCATGTTAATATCATGTTAATATCAACTGAAGACCTAATTAAGCAAAATTTCATGTCTGCTTATTGTCTTCTCATGAATCTCACCTCAAGGGACCTATTAAATGGTGGAGCACCAGAGTTGTCTGTTGAGTAGATCAAGTAAGGGCTGCCCTACTGATCTAATTTGAGACTTAAAATCTCAAACCCTTAAAATCCCAAACCCAACACAAAATCTCCATTTACCATGTTGTGTTTGGGTGCCCAGCACTTCCTGGCTGCAGCACCACAGTAACAACGAGGACACAGTGCTCAGGCTACCTATAGTCCTCTCACCAAAGCATTCTTATTTGCTAAAGATCCATCAGAGAGTCCAAATCAAAGCTAGGAAGTATGGTGCTATACATTTGGAGCTGTTAAAACAGGAAACTCTCTTCAGTACCTCTCTACTATTGTTTGCAAAATGAGTCTCCAATTATCCTGTTTTATCCAGGACTCACTGAGTTTTTGAATAACTTTTACAGATTTTCTTTTCCTTCTTTGATTTCTACCACTCAGACTAGATTGGAGAAATATAACAGCCTCTGACTTGCCTTGATCCCCTCAGTCTCTGAGTGAATCTGTGGACATGGGCTCCTCCTACTTGTGCCAATAAGCCCTTAAAAATTAGCACAACACCAAGAACTGATGACTGGATAAAGAAACTTTGGCACATCTATACAATGGAATACTCTGCAGCTGCTAGGAAAAGTGAAATTATGAAATTTGCCTAAAAATGGATGGACATGGAGAGGATCATGTTGAGTGAAATTAGCCAGATGGAGAGAGATAGATATAGAATGACTGCATTTATTTGCATGACATAAATATATATATATATATATGTACATATTATGATACCAATATCCAAGGTCAGGTGAAACATGGATCAGGAGGTCTTGTCAAAGGTGGAAATTATCACAAACATGTGGGAGTCAGAGGCTAGGTAAGACAGAATAATGGAACAGTGTGCTAAAAATTGTTGAAAGTGCTAATACCAACCTAGAACTGAACATTAAATACAGGCAAAAGATACACATGACAACCTCTTAAGGTATGTACTGTAATCCACAATGTGGAAGGGGAAGGAAAAGAGAGAGAGAAAGAGAAAGAAAGAACCTGCCATAGAGGCAGGCTAGGGGGGGGGAGGGAATCGGGGACATTGGTGGTGGGAAATGGACACTGGTGGAGGGATGGGTGCTGGAACTCTGTATGACCAAAACCCAAATATGAACATCTTATGAACATCTTTGTAATTGTATATCTCATAGTGATGTAATAAAATATTTTTTTAAAAAATTAGCACAACAGCCCACACAGGATTCCCAAAATTGTCAATACAGCATCTTTGCATGCCTGAAAATAATCTGGGGAGAGGGTTGGGGAAGGAGGTGGAGGTGGATGGAGATAGTGGAACCCTCAGGTGCAATTTGGGGGAAGAACTTTTTTCTTGTTCAGAGAGGTAGAATGGGTTTTTTTTTTTGTTGTTGTTCACCTTATTATAGTTTAGGTCTTAACCAGTGTTGCTGTTTAGGGTTTTGATGTACTCCACTTGCACCTCTCCACCATCAAAGTGCCCAAGACTCTTCCCCACACATTACTCCACTCCACCTTATTCATCCCCTCCACTCACCTCCCCTCTTGCTTGGTAATCTCAGTTCTGTAATGCAGAATCAAGGATTTGTTATCACTTCACACTGACTGGCCCCTTGTCTTGTTTTACTATATATTATAGACAGTGAGATCATCTGGATTTTGTTCTTATAGCTCGGACTTTCTGAACATAATATCCTTCAGATTTGTATCTATTCATGTCATTGGACATTTAGGTTGCTTCCATAGTCTGCTCCACTGAAAATATACTTATATGTATATAATATGTTATAATATATATATGGGGTAAATGTCAACTGGAATTACTGAGTCATATAGAATATGTATTCTTACAGTTTTGAGAAATGTGGTGATTTTTGTCTTCTTCTGTTTTCCATAGATGCTGACCCAGATGATATTCTCACCAACAGTGAGTTAAGTATGTAGCCCTTAAGTACGTATCCCAATGGCAAATGCCAATCTTTTTTCAAATGGGGTGGAAAAATTAAAATAAACTCTAATTTCACTAATTTAAATTTCCTGCTTCCTACAAGGCATTTATCAATGTAGTGACCTTTGGTAAATTATTTGCTCTCCTTAAGTAATTTTTCTCCTCCTGGAAATGAATACAACAGCACCCCCCATTCCCATGGCTCTCAAACAGCTTTGATTTAGGAAAAAGATTAAACAAGCTCTAGATGCAGTACAATGTCTTTCATAATAAGGAACCAATGAATTTTCTCCTTCTTCATCTCTCTCCCTCCTCCGCTGCTCAGCTCCTTCCTTTTCTTTACTCAGCAAGCCTAGAGACAGGGGAGTTAGTCAGAGACCTCAGATGGGGCAGAGACTCGCTGTCCTTCACTACACAGCAAGGGATGATGCAGAGGTTCTCCCACAGGCTGACTGGGAGTGTGGGTGTCAGGCTCTGGGGAGTGATTGCTGCAACCAAGCTTGTCCATAGGCACTTGGAAGGCAAGGAAGGGTGTACTGTGAGTCCTTTTCACCTCGAAGAAACAATGACAAAATAATATTTCTTTGAAACAAAAAGCAGCAACAATAAGGCTAAGGGCTCAAGGGATACCCAGTGACTAAATTCACTGTCTTGCAAGAGGCTGCGGGTAGGATCTCAAGTGCTGCCCACAAGCCCTGAGAGCATTGCTGGTGGCTGTCAGCACCAGCACGTGGAGACCTCAGCTCCACATCTGAGTGCGCATTGCAGCCAGCACCCAAACCAGAAATGCATGAGCACCGCATTGAAGAGGGTGACATCCATCAAGTACTTGTTGGAGCAGCACAATGACCATGGCAAGCACACAACAAACACAACGTGTGCAAGCACAGCCGAAGGAGCGCAAGCGCCTGGCAGTGTGCAACTCCCAGCAGGCACCGAGGCTGAATGTACAATATGCAGGGTCCCGTCCCGGGGCACCTCAACCAAGCATGTGAGACCCCTAGTGAGGACAACAGCAACAAAGAAAGATAAAGGACAACACGCAAAGCGAATATGTGTATACTAAAAATAAAAGCTAAGGAATGTATGCTTCTGGGGTGTAATACATCTACCTGCCTTTTTCCTGTGTTCCTTTGAGCCACATCTGGAGGTGCTCAGCAGTTCTCGTAAGCACCACGTGATCACACCTGGAGACCGAGCGGTTCCAGAGGTAGAACGAAGCCGGACTCTTGCAAGCGAGTGCCTTAATCCCTGCACTATCCCTCCAGCCCTCTACCTGCCTTTTTGTTTAAAGAACGCAAGACTTTACCAAAAAAAAAAATCATACAATGAAAACAACTATCAGTAGAAGTCAGGTGCAGCCTTCTACTGAACAAAACAACCTTAAGTAAGCACCTTATCTAAATGCAGATGATGTATGCCATTCCAATATGAATGGGAACAAAAACACTTCAATATTCTATCTTCCTATCTCGCCATTTACCCCTCAGTACACCTCAAAAAAGGGGTGGGGATTCTTTTCAAAAATGAATTTAGCCGGAAAGACTCCTTCTCCTCCCTTTTGGCCCCAAGATTCTAGCTGGAGAAGTACCAGGCGTTAACTCGGGAGAGGCTGCCACCTACTGGCAAAAACCTCCAGAAATAACCTTCCTCTGCACATTTTTGCAGGCCTTGGGAGAGCTGCTCCTTAAAATACCAATTTGGCCTGCAGCTGTTTTGTTAGAGACAGTGACAAAACTGTAACCCGAGGTACCTCTATACAGAAACTTAAAAGCTGTGTCATGAATTAATCATATGATAGCCACTTGCAAAATTCGAGGCAACGTTTTTTCTGCTTTCAGCATCAGAGCCTGCATATTCAAAGGAAAAAAGGAAACCTTTCTCTTCAAATTTGTTGTTTTCTAAGGACAAAGGGCTTTAATGGCGGGTAAGTGCGGCTAATTGCTCCCCGGACAGCCCTAATCTAGCCATTTCCTCTCTGACTTCTACTCCATAAATCCTTCAGAAGACTAATATATTGGTTCACATTTCTCAAAAGTACCCCTTTGATTTTGTTGGTTTACATGTTTACAAATAATTTCTCTACACCCACCATATGAAAGGTTTACTTTTAGAAACTCTTTTATTATTGATGTTCTAAACAACTCTATGCTTATCACAGTGTTTCAAAGACCAGTCACAAAAATCTTAAATTTTCTTTCTTTTGCTGACAGCCTGCCTTCCTGCCTTCCTTTCTCTTTCTTTCCTTCCTTTTCTCTCTTTCTCTCTCTCTCTCTCTCTCTCTCTCTCTCTCTCTCTCTCTGCTCTCTCGCTCTCACTCTCTCCTTTCATGATATATATTATAACAAGCAGAAAATCTCATTTGTCTGCTTGTAACCAGTCACACATCTTTGGCCAAGCTATGATTCCTCATTTATGAAGAAAAGCTGCTGTACATCAGTAGGACTGTAAGAATAATGCTCGATTTAGTTGGTGCATCACAGCTCTGTCCTGGAGAAACCATTCTACTATTCTGAACTCTCTGACAACCCTGCCCAAAGGGTGAGAACCATTCACCTGCAAAAAATGATCACCAGAGTACCAGACAGTGAGCCAAGATGGCTGGTTTGTTCTGATTTGCACACTTTTACATTTTTTCCTTTTTAGCAAAATATTCAGGGGGTTACTCCTGGCTCTGCACTCAGAAATTACTCCTAGCAGTGCTCAGAGGACTATATGGGATGCCGAAGATCAAACCCTGGTCAGCTGAGTGCAAGGCAAACACCCTCCCCACTGTGCTATATCCGCTGTGCTATCCCCACTGTGCTGTCCCCACTGTGCTATCCCCACTGTGCTGTCCCCACTGTGCTATCCGCACTGTGCTATCCCCACTGTGCTATCCCCACTGCGCTATCCCCACTGTGCTGTCCCCACTGTGCTATCCTCACTGCGCTATCCGCTCGCTGTCCCCACTGTGCTGTCCCCACTGTGCTGTCCCCACTGTGCTGTCCCCACTGTGCTGTCCCCACTGTGCTTTCACCACTGTGCTGTCCCCACTGTGCTGTCCCCCACTGTGCTGTCCCCCACTGTGGTGTCCCCACTGTGCTGTCCCCACTGTGCTGTCCCCACTGTGCTGTCCCCACTGTGCTGTCCCCACTGTGCTGTCCCCACTGTGCTGTCCCCACTGTGCTGTCCCCACTGTGCTATCCCCACTGTGCTGTCCCCACTGTGCTGTCCCCACTGTGCTATCCCCACTGTGCTGTCCCCACTGTGCTATCCGCACTGTGCTATCCCCACTGTGCTATCCCCACTGCGCTATCCCCACTGTGCTGTCCCCACTGTGCTATCCCTCACTGTGCTATCCGCACTGCGCTGTCCCCACTGTGCTGTCCCCACTGTGCTGTCCCCACTGTGCTGTCCCCACTGTGCTGTCCCCCACTGTGCTGTCCCCACTGTGCTGTCCCCACTGTGCTGTCCCCACTGTGCTGTCCCCACTGTGCTTTCCCCACTGTGCTGTCCCCACTGTGCTGTCCCCACTGTGCTGTCCCCACTGCGGTGTCCCCACTGTGCTGTCCCCACTGTGCTGTCCCCACTGTGCTGTCCCCACTGTGCTGTCCCCACTGTGCTGTCCCCACTGTGCTGTCCCCACTGTGCTATCCCCACTGTGCTGTCCCCACTGTGCTGTCCCCACTGTGCTATCCCCACTGTGCTGTCCCCACTGTGCTGTCCCCACTGTGCTGTCCCCACTGTGCTATCCCCACTGTGCTATCCCCACTGTGCTATCCTCACTGTGCTATCCCCACTGTGCTATCCCCACTGTGCTATCACCACTGTGCTATCGCTCTGTCCCTGATTTGCACACTTAGAACTTGCAGATCTTGCAGGGACTCTTTCTGCTCTCCTGCCTCTGCTGTTTAAGCCTGATGCACACTCAGAAATGTGAACATACTGGATAAAAAGTAAAAATAAATTTTAAAAGCACAAACAATAAGATGAAAAAAAATGGCCTAACAAATACTTTGTACTCTAAAACATAGATATATTTGCCTATGAGACCAGGTAAGACAAGCAATGATAAATAGATGGTGTATAGATAAAAGAATAGAAAAATTAAAGAGTTCTTTTACAGTCTTATGACTCATCCTTAGGAAAGTTGCCGGTTACTCGAAGGGAATGTTATTCTGGTTCTTTTTTATTTCAGGCTTTTTTCCCACTGCCTGTTTGTAGATTGCTTAATTACTTCATTGGGCTTTGGAACTTGTGCATTACAGATCCATGATCATCGAAGTCATTACCTGCATATTTTCCCATTAAGAATAATTATAGCTCTTACCACCACTGCCCATGCACTTATGTCCTGCAGGTCTGGGCACACTGAAGTAATCATCTCTGGAAAATGATGTTGATGGGCAAATATTGTGTGCACCATCAGCAAGAAGCAAGGTGAGGTGGGAAGATTTCCATCTTCTCCATTATTGAGCAGCTCAGAAATCCCATCCCCATGGTGCCATCACCATGCCAGGCAGGACACCGAGACGGTTTATGTTCTCCAGAAATGTGAGTTCGAGCTAAACGCAGAGACAGTGCCTGGGGAATGCAGAATGGTGTGTGCTTTCAGAGCGTCTGCAAATCACCCATTTCCTGGTTCAATGTTATTGTCCATAAAGTGGGATTTAAAAAATGCTTTAAAAACTCAGCTCATCAAAGCTGAGATGGGACTTGTTGGGTGACACGCCCTACTGAACCTTAGCCTCCAGCTACAATTAGCTTATGTGGAGAGCTGGTCTCTGCCTTTGGGGAATCTTCAGAGCAGACACAATGGGAGTTCGGGCAGAATTGGACTGATTTCATAATTTTATACGGCATAAATATTTTTATCATGAATTTTGCCCCAGATCAATATTCTGTTCCCACGGTCCCTGCGTGGGACATACACGCAGATATCCCAAGAGCACTTGGCCACATTGGATCAACCATAATGTAATCAATTCTCCTAGTTCAGGGACATGCCAGTGTGCCTCAGGGCAAACTAACGTGTCTCTGACTCTAAAAAGTAATGCCAAAGTGAATAATTCTGATGGATTTTGGACCTTAGTGGGATCCAGAGACTGGGACGGGTGCTGAAACACTGTATGACCAAAACCCAAACATGAACTTTTTAATTGTATATCTTTTTTATTTGCATGGAGATGGGCACTGGTGGAGGGACGGGTGCTGAAACACTGTATGACCAAAACCGAAACATGAACTTTTTAATTGTATATCTTTTTATTTGTATATCTCACGGTGGTATAATAAAATACTTAAAAAAAAAAGTATTGATGCCATTTCCTATAAATTACATTCTGAACTGCTTTCTGGTTCAGAGATGCAGCCCCTCCTCTCTCTGCTAGGGAGATTTTGCCTCTGGAAATCAGCTCTAGCTTTTGTGAAGCTTAAGCCAAAGGCTCACCTAAAGATCTACATTTCAAAAGGGTCATTTACCTGGCCACACCTCTAGATAGCCCAACCCAGGATGGGCTGGGCTAGAAGATTTTGGCAGGTTTCAGTCTATAAAGGAAGCTAGGATAAGAAGAAGGGGCCTTTTTTTGCCATTTTGGCTTCCCTTGGCATTTTCCTCTCTGTGTTCTCTCCATTCTCTGTTGGGCTTTAACACATGGTGGCTGCCATCTTGGCCTACACATGGCCAGGTCCCAACCGCAAACGCAGAGTCTGGAGTTTTCCTGTTCTTGGATTGTATATCAGAACCTGTGATAGTAAAGCCTTTTAAAACTGCACCGTATTCCTGAGTTTTCATCCATTTCCCGCCAGCTTTGGAGGTAGAAGGGAACTTGCTTCCTGGTATTGTTAGGGACCCAGCGGCTCCCCGACAGGGACTGTCTTAGAGATGGTCTCTAACTGTCTTAAAGATGTCTGCTTTAATATTAAAATCAGCATAACTTTTAATACTCCAGAAGCTTGGGTGTGTTAGCTCTGAGCCTCAGTTTTTTCACTATAAAGAGAAGATGGTGGAAGCTCACATCCCTTTGGGAGTCCGTGAATTCCCCTGCCTTGTAACGAGCTCTATCCAGCACCTTGATAGGTGAAAGTCCTGTGGATCTTAACTATTACTGTTATCACTAAATCTAAATTGAAGGGTTCTGGGTCTGTTCAGCAGAGCACAGGTGGCATATATAAATTCACTTGATCACTTGACATCCTGTTATTCATCAATTTGTGGGCGCCAGTAACATTTCCATTTGACCCTATCACATATAAATTAAAGACAATAATTTCCTGCAGATAGTAATACTAAAACATTGTGAAGGGGTCACTTTTTTTTTTGTTCTGTTTTGGTTTGGTTTTCTTCTTTTTGCTTTTTTGGGTCCACCCAGCAATGCTCAGGGGTAACTCCTGGCTCTGCACTCAGGAATTACTTCTGGTGGTGCTCGGGGACCATATGGGATGCCATATGGGATGCTGGGGATCGAACCCAGGTCAGCAGTGTGCAAGGCAAACGCCCTACCCTCTGGACTATCACTCCAGCCCCCTCACTTGTTATTTTAATCAGTGATTGTGAATAGGCTATATTTCAAAAGGGAGACAAGTACACAGATGCATAAAAAAATTAGATGAAGCCCCCATAACAAACCTCCCAAAAATAGAAAAACTATGGAAAGAACTGACTAGTGAGTAAATAACAATTTGTTGCTTCATGAGTTCATCACTTGTTTGTAAATTTAAAAAATAATTCATCTTATTTGTAATACAGTAAAAGGAGTCACTTGAATTTTTCAGGTTTTAACTAAGCATCAAAACCCCTTCAAAAATTGTAAACTAGCCAACTACTATATAGAAACAAGGGTTGATATTTGTCATAAACCAATCAGCTATTTCTCTTTCATGGTATCATCTATTAAGCAACTTCTATACAATACAATAATGTTTTTCTGTACACATTCTTCTTTACATATTGCTCTTTTCACTTCACCATAGACAGTAAACCATTTATACCATTTAATATCTTCTGTCATCTTCTTAATGGCTAGGTGATTTTCTATCCCATTAATGTAATTGATTTAACCAAACTCTGTTGTAGTTATGTTAGATTTGTCCCCACATGGTTGTCGTGTACAGTCTAAGTCTCTGGGTAAATTCTAGAAGAGGATTTAAGATCCAAGAGAATATCAGTAAGCTGCTGGTGTTAATATAACTAACAGTTGATTTTGAAACATTTATATTTATAATTTTTGTACATGTGGTCATGTTTACATCTTAACTGGAATTTGAGGATTCCCAATGGGATGATGTGTGCTTCTTTTGGGACAGACTGACTTTGCGGCAGCTTCTATTGGCACTACTCAGTGGTACTGCCTGTGGCAAACGGCCAAGGAGTCTGAGCACAATGTCTACCTGGGCCCAAGTAGACTAAATATGTCACATTTATCACCTTCTGAGCTGGGCTTCCCTTAAGCTGGGGACAGCATAAGTTGGAGCTCACCAAGACAGTACGCCCAACTAGATATGATTACCTAAGCGTCTGGGTATCTTGGTTTTCCAGGACACATTTAGTGTCACTGATCTGACTAGGCTGGTGTTCAGAACTGTCTGCTCAGAAAGTTCAATCATTCTTTAAAAGATTTGAATAATAAGCTTTTACATGCACAGAATATCTTTTAGAGTAATTAGGGACAAGATTTGCTTTTGGCCAAGAAGAGGGAAATAACGGGAGACTGGCTGTTCACTCTATTTATTTATTTATTTTTTGCACCATGTACATGTAGTTTAACTTTGTACTGATTTTAATTTCATACCATTTACATGAATTCAACTTAAATGCTTTTAAATAGGAAATCTAAGCCCTCCCCTCCGCACCCCATCTCCCAAACAACATAAACACATAGCTTTTCTTTCATGATTGGCTACTGAACTGGGCTATTGAACTAGTTATTTTAGTAAAATAACTAGTAATATTTAGTAAAATAGCTAAAAGATTATGCAAACTGTGGATGTTGAGCAATTGGTAATTATAGAGGTCTGAAACCATGCTGCCTGGGTCTATAAAACAGGTTCATCACCTAGTGGTCATGTGATCTTAGATGATTACCACACTCCACTCCACCTCAGAGTCCCCATAATAATGGAGCTAATTATAGTATCATTTTTTGGCTATTTGGATGACATCTGGCAATGATCTGGGGTTACTCCTGGGTCTAACACTCAGGAATTACTCCTGGCAGAGCTTGGGGGACCATATGGGATGCCAGGGATGAACCCAGGTTGACTTTGTGCAATGCAAATGTTCTACCTACTTGATATCTCTCCTATAGTTCCTGCTTTACAATTAATTGTACTAACTTATTAAATCCATAAATAAACCCTTAAAACAGTAAAAGCACACAGCACATGGTCATTGCTAGTTATCATTTTTGCTATTATTCTTTATTTGATTTGTTCAGTGCTATAATTATAATAGCAGAAAGTTCTCCCTAGTATTTGTAGATTTTGAAAACTAAAACTGAAAGAGCATGGCTAGTGTGAATGTCTGGCTTTATGATGGGATTTACAACTATGCAGATGATGGATGGGAGGAAGAGTTGTTAAGCCCCCTTTTGTTTATAATTATTCTAGATTTAGAAATTACCAGAAATCTTTGCAAGAGTCAGTGGCTATACAATTCAATGATCTGGTCCTGTGTTACTTGCTTTGTGTGGCTATGTGACTTTTGTTTCCTACTAAAGGTTGAGGGTGATAAAAGGGGAGATAGAGGTGAAACAAAACTAAAACTACAGCACCCAGATCATTTGGTTGCCCCTGAAACTATTTCTTTAAGGGTATAAAAGTCTGCATTTTCAAATCAGTATTTATACAAGGAATCCACTCATGAGCTAGGAAGGCATTAAAGATTCCTGAAAACATTCTAATCCCACCTACAGTGCATAATGTGTTCAGTCATTGGAAATGTAGTGCTGGTGATATGGTGACAGGGACAAGTAGACTCTGCTGTCACACAGCCTAGTTCAGTAAAGGGTTTTGCCCAACCCTTTATTGAACATGATAGCAGAGTGCTATTACACCTGTTTTCTCAGTGACCCCAGTGCCTTATTTCAATGTGGCTCTTGCTAAGCTGCCAGCATCATCAGAAGGGATCTCCCCTGCAGGATTTTAGGCCCAGGCCATCCCAAAACTCAGGTCAACATAACTAGTGAGACCACGCAGATCCTATTTATGAACACTCTTTCTTAAGTCCTAGCAGATTCAGCTCTGTGCCTCTCACACAAGGAACATTCAATAAATTTGTGTTCAATGAATCTTCAAATTCGTCATATAACTTGTAATATTTCCTCATAGATGGAAGGCAACCCAAATGCCCCACTCCTCTCATCATCAAGCATAACAAGGCTGTGCTGTTTGGTCCGCAGTCACTCCCACTAATTCCTTCCTGATACTTTGACAAAGGTGACAAAGCAATCTATAAACACAGTTTACACTTAATGTTGAAAAATTGGCTTGTTTCCTTTAACTAAATCATTCAACATTCAGTAAGCTTAAAAAAGTGAGTCCACAATCATGAGCGACTTCGAAACTCATAATGATTCGATAAAAATATTAATAGCATAATAACAATAATTATTCTAATGTCTTAAGTGGGTCCAGTAATGAATAATATGATAGAGCCAAACAGAGACATGTCTCACCTACCCCTGATTTGATGTCATAGACCCCATCCAGCCTGCCTGGTAGCAGAGAAAAGCAATGCACGAGGTTTTTCTAAGTTTACTGGATCCTGTGTACCTCTTGTGAATCAGACATTTTTTTCTTAGAAGAGACATGAAATTACATAATGTCATGTTGAAGAAAGAACGTTTAGAATGACTGATACTTTTTAAGAAAAAAATTGGGGCCGGAGCAATAGTACAGCAGGTAGGGTGTTTGCCTTGCACAAAGCCAAGCTGGATCCCTGGTATTCCAGATGGTAGGCCTCCTGAGCACTGCCAGGAGTAATTCCTGAATGCAGAGCCAGGTGTAAACCCTGAGCAATGCCAGGTGTGACGCAAAAAGCAAAATATATATATATATATATGTCGGGCGCTCCGGGGTCCCCGACAGTGCCGGGAAGCGAGTTCCCTTCTACCTCCGAAGCCAGCGAGGAATGGATGAACACTCAGGAATCCGATGCGGTTTTAAAAGGCTTTACTTATCACAGGTTCAGGCATACAAATCAGCAAAAGGAAAAACCCGATGCTTAGGATTCCAGGCTAGAACCCCAGCCACGTGTAGGCCAGCCCCCGCCGGGAGAGCGGGAACCAGCTAGTTTATACCCCCACCCCCACCCCCACCCCCCGCAACTCAGACCTTCCTCCCATTGTTATGGAAAGCAGGGAGGGTCCAATGCCCTCAGGTAATCCCTCCCTGCATCTCACCTATGGCCTTTACTGTGCTAATGTTTTGAGCCGGGAAGGCCTTTGAAATGTAGAGAAGGGGGTTTCTGAGATGGCATGTCACTGTACCAAAGACCAACACCAATGCCAGTTAAATATTTCTCCAAGCCTTCACAAGTCTCCTCTACTTCATTGTAGTTTTATATTTTATCAGGGAGCCATGCTTGTTTGTTTGGAAGCAAACAGCATTTCTCTCTGGTCTAATTACTTAGGTGTCCTTACGTGGCCAGGCTAATATGCTGGTAAGATCTAGCTAGTCCCACGATGATTGTGATAGCATGGGAGAATATTTATACCAGCTAAGTACAGCATACATGGTCGGATAAACTGCCACATTTAGACTACCCCCTTATCTACGGAGTGATTTGCGGGAGGCAATCCAGAGCAGATGCAGCGGCCCTTAGGAGTCCTGCAACATATATATATATATATATATATATGCATGAACTATATTTAAACTGCCTAAATCAGAATTTATCAAAACACCAGACCTAGACCTCACGAGAACAAGATGCTAAACACAAGGGCATGGTTGAGTAGAAATTAACTGATGGGTGATTGTGCCTTCCTTGTCAGTGGCCACACACTCTATGGCATCAACTTTGTTAAGTCCCTGCTAGTTCCTGGGATGCAATCTGTCTCGATAATATTAAGAATAACTTGGCTCTTTTGGGATTTGTGGGCTTTTTAATCCTAGTACATAAATTTGGTTTATAATTTTAATGAAGTTTGTTATATAAACATTTTTAACACATCATCATTAATAGGCCAAGAAAAAAAGTCTGTCAACAGATAGGAAATAGATCTTCACTGTCTCTTTGGTCCACTAGTTTATGTTTAGAGCATCACACCTTTTCTGAAAAGCTGTTGGAAACATATGCTCTCATTATTATCCTGCGGTGATTTATCACTTAACTCTGAAATGTACAATACATCCAACTTACCCACTAACTGGTATCCTATTCAATTACCATAAATTAACTCAAAATATGCTAGTTTTATATAAACAAAGCACTTTTAACAATCTTATGTTTTAAACCTTCAACTAATATTTATAGGTATTTTTTATCTAATATTTATTGAGAGCCTGCTGTGTGCCCATCTGTGTTATTAAATGTTACTTAACAGCTTTCAAACTTCCCAGATACATCTGAAACTCCTAATATGGACATTTAATCTCAAAATTGAGCATTTGTGAGAAGTATCTCAGTATTCAGATATAAAAATACTAGATTGTGAGTTTTCACACCAGCAATGCAATTGTTCCCGTGTAGTCCCAAGTCATGGATCATATGTTCCTCTGTTTCTTCACCTGCAACAGAGTAGTAATTAATTTTCCTTGACCTGATTCAGCTGTTAAGAGAAACAGCTAATAAAAATTGTTGTGATGTACCATGAATATTGAAAAGTGCATCATCATCATGATTAATAATAATACATAAGGCTCAAATATTGAAATGACTCTCTGGCATCATTCCAAATCAATGGCCTTGCATAGTAATGAAGAGAAACACTGTGAGAATCTCTTATTGTACCAGTGTAAATGAAAGTAGTGATGAATAACTTTAATTACACTGTATGCCGAAACAGAGTGTGTGTGTTTGTGTGTGTGTGTGTCTGTGTTTGAAACAAAGTGTATTGCAATTCTTTCGACAATATATCTGGGATTCAAATAGAACCATTCCCAAAGCAGGCAGACATTTATGCTAACCTATCCTTGTAATGAACATTCATTTTTGATAGAGAATTGGGTAGCCAGCAGTCTTCTGTTAAAGAATACTGCCTCTGATTTCATAGATCTCAAAATCTATCATCTTCACGTTAGCTGACTGTCTAGCACTTAATGAGAAAAACAAATTACTTTTAGTGTCTATGTAAGACATTTGCATTTAGAACATTTTGGGAGGGGTACTCATAAAAGGTTTATAAAGCATCCACTCAAACCATTTTACCTGCATTTTTCACCTAAAAGGGTCTTTATGAAATCTTACAGTAAATTTAATAACCCTCTTCAATAAACATGAGCTTTTATGAGCGTGATATATCTAAATAGACTCAATGGTCTGGGAATAAAATCTGTATCAGTAATATTTTCAGTGCTGTAATATCCCACATATTTTTTAAAAAGCCAACTACAGAGCAGATCACTGCATAAAGAAAAAAAATTAGTCTCCAAGTTTAAGAAGGCAAGTGGTCAATGAACACCTGGGTGACTCATTAAGTGAAATGTGAAATGTCCTGATGTGTACAACATTGCACTTCATAATATCGAGACATTAGCATCTTTCATTTTCTTCCATTTTCAGCAAATGCACATGATAGAAATAACTTCAGAAATGGCCTCCAGTAATCGTTCACACTGGGTTTTTCAGGAAAGGGACCTTTACGTGAAACATTTCTCCGTTTCAATCACCTCTGCAGGGGACTTCTGCTTGGGTGAACCTGCTGATACCTATTGCTCCAGGTATCTCATAGCTTCTTGCACCAGTTAAGCTACCCAATTAGGCATGAGCCTGGGACCCTCATTTCTCCCATGGCTAGTGTGTGTCTTTAAGGAAGAAAGGAAAGTGCTAGAGATCTTTTTATAGCTGCTATATAGAGAGGATGAGACGCCAAAGCCCTGGGAATGCTGTCTTTGTCGGACCCATCAAAGCTCATCTGGCCATTGCAGATACTGAAACTCGCCTCTCACCTTCAACTTTGCCTCTCTAGCAAGTAGCAATTTACGATTCAGTAAAGCAGAATAGTCCAGAGTCAACAGGCTGGGATTATGGGTTTAGTAGTTATTAAACGCTTTCTATATGTATTGGGCAAACATTCAGAGCCTCCTCAGTTCTCAGATCTAGTCTTGAGAAGTGATAAGTAAACTCTTTGTAAACTGTTTCTTGATAATTAATTCATTTGCATAACATTCTATTACTTGTATTACTTAATACTTGTCTTCCTGTTGCTCATTGATTTGTTCAAGCAGGCGCCAGTAACGTCTCCATTCATTGGGAATGAAATCCATTATTGTTACTGTTTTTGGAGTATCAAATACACCATGGGTAGCTTGCCAGGCTCTGCCGTGGCTCTGGGTTCATTGCAGGGGGTCAGTCTTTTTCTATGTCAGACCATCAATCATCCAGGGCCCACAAGGCAGAGCCCTGGGCGCAGACAAGCCTGTCTCCTGTCTGCCACCTGCTGACGCAGCTGGGCACTGCAGCCACACCTGCAACACATTGAGGGGCTAATAACATTCTAAGATATATCACTATCACTATCACTATCACTATCACTATCCTCCCGTTGATCATCTATTTGCTAGAGCGGGCACCAGTAATATCTCCATATGTCCTGTCTCATGCTACTAGAGCCCAAGGGCATCTATTCGCTCCAGGAACATAAAGAGCCTCAAACCATTATATTAGGTCATGGGAATGAACTAATATAATTGTTACTGGTATTTGGCATATCAAATAAAAACAGGGCAGCTTGCCAGGCTTGCCATGCAAGTGGCATATCCTTGTAGTCACCTCTAAGTATAGCATTTATAGATGAACCGCGCAGCCGCAAGCAGCCGAGCAAGACGGGCTGTGATAGGCTGTCGCTGGGTGGAGTTCTGACGAGAGGGAAGTCGGATGTGGAAAATGGCAGCCCGATGGAGTTGGGGTGGGGCGTCATCTGGCTTGTTGTGTGGCTCTGCTGGGGTGGCGAGCCAGGGCTAGAACCCACCATCCCTCCTGGGTGCCTCGTGAGCGGCTGGGCACAGGGAGAGCAAGGAGCAGCTCTGCCCCATGTCTGTAAGTCTCTGGTTCAGCATACCTGGGCCGGATTAAAAAAAAAAGAAGAAAAAAAAAACTGCTGCAGGGTGGAACTCGATGAGATGGGCTGTGATAGGCTGTCGATGAGTGGAGTTCTGACAAGAACTCCAGCAGAGCCACACAACAAGCCAGATGACCCCCACACACACACTCCATCAGGCTTCCATTTTCCACATCCGGACTTTCCCTCTGTTGCTGGGTCAGAACTCCACCCAGCAACAGCCTATCACAGCCCATCTCATCGAGTTCCACCCTGCAGCAGTTTTTTTTTTCAATCCGCCCAGGTATGCTGAACCAGAGACTTACAGACATGGGGCAGAGCTGCTACTTGCTCTCCCTGTGCCCAGCTGCTCACGAGGTGCCCGGGAGGGATGGCAAGTTCTAGCCCTGGCCCGCCACCCCAGCAGAGCCACACAACAAGCCAGATGACCCCTACTCCATCGGGCTACCATTTTCCACATCCGGACTTGCCTCTCGTCAGAACTCCATCCAGCGACAGCCTATTCTAAGATATAATAAATACTTTTTACATAAGTTGCTTTAAATGTGGAAAATCATGCCTTTTTAAATCAATATCTACATATTTAAATCAAGGTTAGCCTAAAGATATCATTTAAGTCAAAATAAGTCGTCAGATTCTCATTTTAGTCTTTATTTGTATCTCTCCTTATCCTCTCATATTTGTCGACCAGAATTTCTAGTCAGAACCAAATGAAGGAAAAATATTCTTTAGTCAAAGGAGCTCTGTTTCCTCTGTCTTTGAGTTCCAATTTTCTTTTTCAAATCATTAAATGATAAAGGCCAAGAATTAGAAATTTTCCAACAAGAAGAGATAGGAATAAACAAAACCTTAGGAGGTAGTAATTCAACTCACTTGGGTCTTCTACAATCATTTATTTTACAACCCTATGGACTTTCCACAACTTGAGAGGCATAATTACATAGAAATCTAAGAAAGAGGAGCCTTCTTCGTAGTCATTACTTCCACCAACGAACTTGGGTTGAATCAACATAGCTGGACCAGAAAGAGGGTTTAAGGGTCCGGTAGGCATGATTTACATGTGGGCAGTCCAGACTTATCCCCCCATACTACATGGTCCCCAAATGCTGCCTGGAAAGACTCTCCCCAAGCACTGAGCCAGGAGTAGGCCTATAAGTACTACCAAGTATAGTCCCAAAGTGAAATAAAAATAAATAATAGTAGTATAATTTCCCATCCCTCCTGATCTAGTATCCAGCTTCCTCCCCACCCCCTGTTCTTGTCTGCCATCTTAGTGACTTATAGACTTTCTAAGTCTGTGCATTTTGTAGGACACTCAGAGAAGTTAAGCATTCCTAGAATGCCTAGACTTCACCTTAAAATCTTACTGCCAGCCTGCCCTTGAATGGCATTGCAACATAGCAACCATAATTTCAGAAAAAGGAGAAAGGACTCTAGTGTATCAACAAAATAGATTCTTGCCCCTAAACTGCCAAGGCAACATTCAAATCTGGTTTTTAAACCTGTTTGTGGGGTCTTCCAACATCCCTGCAGCCCACAGGGCAGTGGGAGGCTATCTGCTGGGATCCTTGCCAGCCTAGATGAGAAACCCAATAATCATAGTGTTCCTACAGTCTACACTGTGATACCTCCTAAGTGTTCTAGTCCCAAGAATCAAAGAAGACTACTACCCTAAATAAGTGCATTTTAAAATGACCAAATAAAATGAATGAGGTGTTGATAAAGAGAAAACATTTAAGGATAATGTCACAGAACACAGGAGCTTCATTCTATAGGAGGGGAGAACAGGGGAAGGTCAGTAAATTTAGCACACAACACACATACATAATTGTCCTCAGAAATTATCTCCTAATTAATTAATCCTCATCCATCCAAAATGTTTAACCTTTTCATTCTGGGATTCTCACGCTTACACAATAATGACACTCAACAAGACTGTAAAAACACCCATTCCAGAAGCTCTGAGATTGAACGAGCTCCAGCAGAACAGGATGCACTTAGGCTGCCACTGCCCCACCTCAAGGAAGCAGCAATGTGGTGCCAAGCCACATGATCAGAAACCATAATCTGATCACTAAGGGCCCTTGTATGAATTTTTCACGGCCAGAGTTCCACATACTCAGTTGCAAAGGTTTGGGAGTGTTGTTTTCTTTGCAAATAATGGCAAAATAATTGATCCCTTCTAAGACAACCTCAATTAAAATTTTTTTAGAAAAATACACTGGAATCTTTCCAAAGAATATAACTGATGATTTTCAAATGCATAATCTCTCATTATGTATTGATAACCAATTTAAGACTTTGAAAACCACAACTGGGACTCACAATGGGATTCTGTGCAGCCCCCAGACCACCTGCTAAATAACGTCATTTTCAACACCACAGAGGTGTCATATTTCAATTGAAATATCCCACTCTGAACCAAAAATGTATAAAATGAAGAAGCAGCCTGTATTTTTTGCACCATCCTCTTCATAGTTCCAAGTCCACTCAACCCAGGCATACACACTTTCATCATTGCCACTGGATAATCATAGTACCATAGAAAACCAAGCTGAAAAGTGGGTTGAAGAACTGTTTAGCTACCCAGTCAAAGAAATTACAATGAATCCCCTGAAGGCTTTTTGTATGCCAAACAGATTTTTAAATTCATTATACTTCTAATTGATTTAGATTCTATAATAACACTATGCATAACAGTATTGTTGCTATACTAGTATTATAGCCAAAGACACTCAGGCATGGAGAGATAAAATAATTTGCCCCAAGTCACATCGCTAGAAGGCAGCAAGTCCCTGGATTGTGGATCCCTCCAGGGCAGAGTCAATGCTGACTTCATCTCTGTACAAAACCCATCATCACCTAGTACAATAGCTCTAATCTGCATTGTGTCACATGTTCAACTGTGAATTTGTTGGGAAGAAACCTGCTGTATTACAGAGTTTAATAAAGGGAGAGTTAAAGCTTCACATGAGTAAGTGTGTGTGCACAGTGATCTGTGAGCAAGACGTAGTTTCCAATCCTTATTTAGGGTTTATACATTCACTAAATAACCTTTTTTCTAGATGCAGCACAAAAATGAGGGTGCACAGTGCCATCATCTCTCCTTGGCACTGCCCTTCCTTGAGTGGTAGGTGATGATTACTAGTAGTGGGTGGTATTTCCTACTGTTGGGCATTTAGTTAGATTTAACTCAACAGATATTCAGAGAGCATTTGGGCCAGCTGCCATTCCAGAGGCCACAGGAGACAGGACCACTGTTCTTGCCCAACCATTAACATATAGTGGAGGACTAATCAGTAGCTCTCACAACCCAGCTGCATGGACCCAGGTGGGAGCCTGGGCTTAATCCAAGCAGATTCCAACAACAATTCCCACTGAAGAGGATATAAAGCTGCTCCAGAATTGACCCCAAAGAGTGCAGAGCCCCTGCAAATTTGCAGATCATCAGACAATTAATTGGCCAGAATCCTGGGCTGGGACTTCAAAAGGGTGATGACCACCAATGGGTCTATTGCTACGGATGAAGACTTACCTGTGTGGACTCTGTTTTCTGTTGGGTGAGAGAAGCCGCGGCTTGAAAGACAACTGTCTGATCACGTAACAACAGAAAAGAGAATTTTAAAAAGCCCTCAGCTCTGAAGCAATTTACAGCAATACAGGGCTACCGTCATGGTTTGGAGATTTAGAGCCTGTTGCAGCAAGCTGCAGCCAGAGCAAGAATGCAAACCATTCCTGGGAGCTCAGACTGCTGAAGTAGCCCAAGAGGACACTGAATTCTCATATCAGGGCATCTAACTTGGGAGGAGGAAGAGAGACAAGGACTGTCCTTGAGGAGCAGACCAGAGCATCAAAGCCAGTTGTGATGTGCAGCACCCTACGGTCAGGTTCTCAATGAGAAGAATCCCAGAAGAAAGAAAATGGGTCCTCAGTCCTGAGTGTAAGATGATGGGGGCAGAAAGATAGTAGAGGAATTAAGGTGCTATTAATATCACACGAACCCCAGCTGGAGTCACCAGCAGCACACCTGAAACCCTCTGAACAACAGCAGGAGTGATCCCTGAGTGCAGAACCAGGAAGAATCCCTGGGCTATAATACTAGAATAGCAATAATACTGTTCCACATAGGGTTATTATAGAATCCCTAGGTGTAGCCCCAAGAGAAATCCTAGCCAGGGATCAGAGACAGAAACAAAAAACAGATACTGAACTTCAATGTAAGGTCAGATCACACACACACACATTCAGGAGATTTGCAGCTTGCAGGACCCAGGCATACAAAACAAACTCAGGAGTGCACATAACCCCCAAAAACGTGTGCTGTGAAAACCTTGTTTGTGTTAAGGGTGAGGTTAAGGGTGAGGGAGGTGCTGAAAGTCCCTTTTTCTATATAGGGCTCACTGCATACTAGGGATTCTTCTGAAATCTTTCTGAATCAAAATGTCACAAAGTGAAAAAGCAATGACCATTAATATGTACGGATGAAAAATTGTCAAATGATCCTGTATTGGGACACTTTCCCTTGTAGACATTTTGGGCAGACTCCCCAATGGGGCCTCTCCAGTGAACCAGACCTATCAGCTGAATGCTCAGGTCTGATGAAGCAGTTCTGCTGAGGCATTTGGTACCAGGGACCCACGAGGTCCTCCAGGGCTGCAGCCTGCAATGTGCAGGGCTCAGATGGTGCCAGGGATCACACTGCCACACGCCTTGCTGTTGTACTGTCTCCCTGAACTGACTTCCCTTTGCCTTTAACTGACTGGATCTTCCAAGGCACCACTAATGATGTGGTGATGTCCTAAGGGTCATGGCCATCAACATGGCATTCCACACGCTGAGCAGGCCCAGGGACCTCTTTAAACATTCTGAGCGTTTACTAGCTAGAAACTTGAGCCCCAACTTGAGGAAATATTGGCAACCTCATACGCAGTGATATTGCCAACGCATTCCTATGTTATTGTTTCTTGCTAACTCTGGGCTGTTCCTTAAGAGTTTAGGGATGACAGGGGAGGGAGGGTGCAGGAAGCAGTAGATGCCCCTCAGAGTGGACCTAGATTGTTCTGAGTGGTCAGTTTCACTGTGGTCCTCAGACCCTTTCAATTTCCAGTTGCCTGGATGATGTCATCACCAACCTCCCTGACAGACGCAGGAAGTCACTCTTGGAGGCCAGGATAAAAGAGGCTCAATTTGGGGCCAGAGCGACAGCACAGCGGTAGGCATTTGCCTTGCATGCACTGACCTGGGTATCCCATATGGTCCCCTGAGCACTGCCAGGTGTAATTCCTGAGTTTAGAGCCAGGAGTAACCCCTGACCATTGCCAAGTGTGACCCAAAAAGCAAAAAAAAAGTCTCAATTTCATGGCCAGGACACGTCGGGTTAATGACTTTAGTTTCTTGCAGTCAAATGTGGCACAGTGAAGGCAACAGGTCTCAGGTGAATCTGAATCAGGATTCCCAATAAAAACTGCAGCTTTCCCTCCTAATAGAAAGCAGAATGGAAACATTTTCAAATCATTCCAAGACTACTCCCCATTAGTCCACTAAATCAAACCACATAATCCAAACAACACACTCACACAGTACAAAAGTGTACCTCCTGGAAAGGTGTGACACATATCCAGCCTGTGCGTGGCACCCAGACAAAAGGTGGGCCAGGCTACTGCCACCATTGCGGTCACCAGCTCCTCTAGTGTTGCTGCAACCAAATATTTACTTTCCATCTTGTGTCATAAAAAAAGAAAATACTTTTCAGATTTCTCTCCATTAGTTAAACACATATTATGATGAGTCTTTGGTAAAAGTGAAGTGCTAACAAAGACTTTCTATTTTTTTGTTCATAAGATGTTCATATTTGGGTTTCGGTCATACAGTGTTCCAGCACCTGTCCCTCCACTAGTGCCCATTTCCCACCACCAATGTCCCCGATTCCCTCCCCCTCCCTAGCCTGCCTCTATGGCAGGTTCTTTTCTCTTTCTCTTTCTCTCTCTCTCTCTCTTTCTCTCTTCCTTCCCTTACACATTGTGGATTACAATACATACATTTAGAGGTTGTCAGGTGTATCTTTTTTGCCTGTATTTAATGTTCAGTTCTAGGTTGGTATAAGCACTTTCAACAATTATTAGCACACTGTTCCATTCTCTGTCTTACCTAGCCTCTAACTCCCACAAATTTGTGATAATTTCCACCTTTGATAAGACCTCCTGATCCATGTTTCACCGACCTTGAATATTGGTATCATAATATGTACATGTATATATTTATGTCATGCAAATAAATGCAGTCATTCTATATCTGTCTTTTTCCTTCTGGCTAAGATCACTCAACATGATCCTCTCCATGTCCATCCATTTTTAGGCAAATTTCATAACTTCACTTTTCCTAACAGGCTGCAGCTGCAGGAGTATTCCATTGTGTAGATGTGCCAAAGTTTCTTTATCCAATCATCAGTTCTCAGGCACACTGGTTGTTTCCAGATTCTGACTATTGTGAATAACAGTGCTATGAAAATAAAAATGCTGTGAGTTTTTGGCTTTCCTGGGTATATTCCCAGGAGTGGTATGGCTGGGTCAAATTGGAGTTCAAATTCTTGTCTTTGGAGGAATGTCCATATAGTTTTCCAAAAAATCTGGACCAGTTGACATTTCCACCAACAATGAAAGAAAGTCCCTTTTCCCCACATCCACGCCAGCACTTGTTGTTCTTGCTGTTTTGGATACGTGCCAGTGTCTGTGTTGTAAGATGATATCTCGTTGTTGTTTTGATTTGCATCTCTCTGATGATTAGTGATCATGAGCATTTTTTCACATGTATTTTGGCCATTCAAATTTCTTCCTTGTCAAAGTTTCTGTTCATTTCTTCTCCCCTTTTTTAATGGGGCTGGCTGCTTTCTTCTTGTAAAGTTCTACCAGTGCCTGATATATCCTGGATATTAACCCCTTATCAGATTGGTATTGGGTGAATATTCTTTCCCATTCTGTGGACTGTCTTTGTATCTTGGTCACTGTTTCTTTTGAGGTGCAGAAGTTTTAAGTTTCATGTAGTCCCATCTGTTTTAAGATTTAAGTTTCATGTAGTCCCATATGTTTATCTTTTCTTTCAGTTGCTTTGTTAGTGGTGTTTTCATTTTTTTACATGTCGCTGCCCAGTTTTCCCAGCACTACTTGTTGAAGAGGCTTTCCTTGCTCCATTTCGGACTCTTTGCACCTTTATCAAAGATTAAATGATCATGTTTTTTAGGTTAGGTGTCAGGATACTCAATTCTATTCCATAGGTCCACAGGTCTGTTTTTGGATGTTGATCCCTTCTTTCTTCCATCCATGAGCAGGGAATGTGTTTCCATTTCCTCATATTCTCTTTTTTCTTGTAGCAGTGTCTTGTAGTTTTCGTTGTACAGGTCCTTTACACACTTGGTTAAGCTGATTCCTAGATATTTGAATTTCTGTGACACAATTGTGAATGGAATTGTTTTCTTAATATTCCTTTCTTCTCTTTCATTATTTGTATATATGAAAGCCACCAACAACAAAGACTTTCAAAAGAAAGAGATTGATACCTGTTAGACACAGTTGATCCTACCCTAATACCTGAAGAATTTCTGACAAAGAAACGTCCACATCCCCCAGCTGGAGAAGCCTGGACCCAGGCTCCAAGATGGCAGAAGGTGATTTTCTCCCCATCTCCAAGGTGATGAGCCACACCAGGAATAAACACACCCAAAGTCCCTCCAGTTTTTATCAAAATCCTACCCAGTCCCTTGAAATAAAACTAGATGGTCCTGGGAACATGGCCTAGCTCCAGAGCACCCATCTTCTATATATGGCATCACAAGAGTGATTCCCATCACCAACTCAAGCTAAGTTGAACCAAACATTCTTGTTGTTTTGAGTACCCCCGATCACAGGTAAGTGTGCAACTCCTGAACATACCACAGTCAAATGTGTGAGCACAAAAAACAAGCATACAACTTCAAGCCACAACTTTTGTAAAATATTGATGTCACAAATAAATCTTGAGTCCTTGAATTCTGTGGTAAAATATGTCTGTGTATAAATAAATAAAGATATAGATAAAGATAGATAGAGATAAAGAGAGAGAGAGAGAGAGAGAGATCACTTGATCACTTGATCACCTGAATCCCGTTATTCATCGATTTGCTTGAGCGGGCGCCAGTAACATTTCCATTGGACCCTATCACGTGCCAATGTAGCCCAATGGCATCTGGTTGACTAAGGAATATGAAGAGCCTCAAACAGTTCCTTCAGGGCCTTAACAAGGAAGTCTGACCATCTTGTAGGTGGGCGGCCACGTGATCTTTTGACATCCCGTGGGATCCAGTCGGTAACGGCTCTAGTCCAGCGGTTGTCTCCAAATCGCATTACATGTCCAGCCCATCTGATTTTCGAAGCCTTGGCAAATGAGACAGCATCCCTGATTCTGGAATAGCGACGGAGGTCAGAACTCCGGATTCCTTCACTCACTTGAGTGAGACGTGACATTCCAAGCATGGCTCTTTTGATGCCTCTCTGGGAGACCCGAATAGCATTCTCATCCTGCTTTCGTAGGGCCCAGGTCTCTGAGGCGTATGTTAATGCAGGGAGAACGGTGGAATCAAAGAGATGTGCCTGGAGCCGAGGTTCTTTGTCCTTTTAGCTATTTCTTCAATGCCTTTGAAGGCATTCCATGCCGCTCTCTTCCTCCTGTGCAGCTCAGGTTTTAGGTCATTCATTGTGTTGACTTCTCGACCTAGGTACACATAACTACTGCACTCAGAGATGTTTGTTCCATTGAGAGTGAATGGGGCCTCAGGAACTAGTTCATTTCTCATGAACATAGTTTTGTTGAGATTCAGCTGTAGACCTATCTTTCCACATTCTCGGTCAAAGTCAGCCAGCATTTGTGCCGCTTGGCTAATGTTTGGTGTTATTAGAACGATGTCATCAGCGAAGCGGGAGGTGGTGTAGTTGCCGACCATCTATCTTCACTCCCATTCCTTCCCATTCTAATTGTCTCATGATGTTCTCGAGGGTGGCGCTGAAGAGTTTTGGTGAAATGGTATCACCCTGTCAAACCCCTCTTTTGACATCAATGATCACATCTTTGTAGAATGGTGAGATCCTGGTGGTGAATCCGTAATACAGCTCACGAAGGATCTTGATGTATTGGGTTTGAACACCCTGTTTGACTAGGGCTTCGATGTCTGCTTCAGTCTCCACAGAATCAAAGGCTTTCTGTAAATCAATGAACATGAGATAGAGCAGCATCTTGTACTCCCTACAAATCTCAATGAGCTTGGTTACTGTGTGGATATGGTCGATTGTGCTGAATCCTTTCCGGAAACCTGCTTGCTCGCATGGTTGTCCTTCATCTAGTGTTCTGCTAATCCTGTTCAGGATGACTCATATAAACAGCTTGTAGATCACGGACAACAGGCAGATGGGGCGGTAGTTGCCGATGTTGTGAATATCTCCCTTCTTGAACAGTAGAACTGTTCTGCTGGTTTTCCATTGGGAGGGCACCTTGCATTCGGACAGGTAGCCTGTGAAGAGCCGAGCTAGTGTATTGATAAGTACCGACGGCCGGATTCTTCAGGTGTTCGGGTCTGACTTTGTCTGGGCCTGGTGCTGTTCCCTTCTTTACCGATGAGATGGCATGTCGGATTTCAGAAGGGAGAACGTTGGGAATGACATATCCATCCTGTGGAATTTGGTATGTGGGCAGGTGGATGTGGCTATCAAAGAGATTTGAGTAGAAGTCATGGATAATCTTCTCCATTGCCTTTCTGGAAGATGTGATAGATCCATCAGGGCCTCGGAGGGCAGTCATCTTGGTCTTATAGTTGGCGAAGGACAGGCGGGCGGTGCGAATGCTTTTCCCGGCCTCTGCTACATCTTCCAGTATTTCTGCTCTTCTGTCTTTGAGGTCTTCTTTTATTGCTTCTCTGCACTGTTTAGGAAGCTTGGATGTTAGCATTTGGTCTCCTGAGGCTCGTGCCTTGCCACGTTGGCGAATGAGCTCAAAAGTTTCTGAAGACAAGCGTCCTTTTGTGTCTTTCTCTCTCTCAGCATTCTTTGCACAATCATGGAGGTGCTGAACCAGTCGGTTGTATTCTTCATCGATGTCGTCAATGATGGTATCTTCCCATGTTGCTGCAATGGTGCCAAAGAGTTCCCAGTTGGTGGTCGTTCTGGGAGCTCTCTTCTTAAACTTTGCAGCCTTTTCTCCCCGTTGCGGGAAGTAGAATTTTGCATGAAGGAGACGGTGGTCCGATCCTGTTTGGAATTTGGGGACGACAGCAACATCGGTCAGACAAAACCATCAATTGAAGATGATGTGGTCAATTTCATTGTGGAACTGTCCACCAGGAAATTCCCATGTCCAACGCTCTTGCTTCAGCCTTCTGAAACTGTGAGTTCCCATGAATGGTCTTGGTGGACATGATGAACTCAGATAGTCTCTCACCCTGTTCGTTCCATTCTAGGCCATGGGTCCCGATGTGGAGTTCTTCAGCCGATCTTCTCGGTCCTATCTTGGCATTAAAATCACCGACTATGATCTTGTAGAAGGTGTGATCTTTTTATAGAACTCCTCCAATTCCATGTAGAATTTCTCAATTTCATCTTCTTTGTATGTGGATGTTGGTGCAACATCCACATACAAAGAAGATAGAGTAGAGATAGAGATAGAGATAGAGATAGAGATAGAGATAGAGATAGAGATAGAGATAGAGATAGAGATAGAGATAGAGATAGAGATATTCTTTGTCCTTATTTCCTGGACTGCAGCTCCTACAATCTTTGGGCTCTCTAGAGTAGGGTGTCTTTTCATGTAAATAAGATGGCTGGTGGATGTAGCTTTCATTATTCCCTAGAAAATAATTCTTTGACATTTTCCAGGTGTCTTTGTATAACCAGTTAAATTTTCTCTCTCATTAATTAATTAGTTTGTTCGCTTTGTTTGTTTATACTGTGGAAAAATGAGAAACTCTGATGATCTCTCCTTGAAACCTTGAAACTTGATGGATGGGTGCTGGAACACTGTATGACTAAAACCCAAATATGAACATTTTGTAACTGTATATCTCACGGTGTATATCTCACAGTGTATATCTCATGGTGGTATAATAAAAAAATTTTTAAAAAGGCAACCTTGAAACTTTTCTAGTAAGGGAAGCAAAAGGAGGCTGCTCATTGAGTGAAGAAGTTAAAATCGATTACATCACTTATCATTATACATGTGTTCATGTTAGCTACTTAAACATTTTTTTTAATTGAGTCACCATGAGACACACAATTACAAAGTTGTTCATGATTGGGTTTCAGTTACTGTTCCAACACCCATCCCTTCACCAAAGTACATTTCCCACCATCATAGTTCCCAGTTTCTCCTCCCACCACCAACCACAACCCCCTCACACACTTTCCTTCTCTCTCTTCTCTTCTCTCTTCTCTTATTCCTCTCTTCTCTCATCTCTTCTCTGCTCTCTCTCTTTCTCTCTCTTGCAATACAAGTACCGAAGTCACTTTGCCTCCTTTCAGCACTCAGTTCTCCACAGTGATCAATTCCAAGTATTATTGTCATAGTGGTTCCTTCTTTGTCTAACTTCCATCCCCACCCCCCACTTGTGGCAGACTTCCCACCATGGACCAGTCCTCCTGGCCCTCTAAATAGTATCCTCTTGGATACTATTTAGAAGGTTGTAAACCTTTCTGGAGGACCCTGGAGGTTTCCCCTAGAGTCCTTTCTCTGTGAAAGATGCTTTTCCCTGAATGGCTTCTTAGAAAACCTTGGAGTTTTCCCTGATGTCTCTCACCACACCTGCCTCTCAAGTGTCACTCACTTCTAATGGCTCAGCATGGACCAAGTGTGCATGCCCAGCTCTCCTCTTGCTCTAAAACACTAGTCTCAAATAATAATGGATGACTAGATTCCAGGAGTCCCAATGGAAGCTTATACTGAGTAAATGAATCTCCTTCATCCATCTCAAACCATTTCATGCAGCCTCTGTTCAGAATCTAGGTTGGCTGCTTGGAAACAAACCCCTCCCCACACTTGTCTCCTCTACAACCCCCAAATAGAATCTAACCAATTCCCCATATTTCCACTCACTAGTTCTCTTACCACCAACCTACTTGAAGCCTTTGTTGAGTGCCTGACAAAATCCCAGGGAAGAGCTTTTGTGCATAGTATTTATTATTTTAATTATAAGTATAGATTATAATAAACACTATGAGCACATTAATTACAAATATTGCTTTAAAGAACTAAAGCACTAGTTTTTTCCACGGGGTTTTGGATTAGCAAAATGATTACTAGAAACATTTCATGAAAGGGGCTCCAAACCAAGGAAATTTATGGCCAAATTTTCATTATCTTGGTTGAGAAGCCAAGGAAAACGCAGGGACTGGTAATTGTATAATGACCTTTACTCTCACGTTGGACAATGACATCAATTCTCTTTTCCTTCGAATATTTCATCAAAACAGACAACATGTGAGGTGGTTTTTATTGGTTTGAATTTCTGCCCAGACTACATGAACAGTGAAATAGCTAAGTGAACACAATTCCTATTTAAAGAAATAAGTTCCAATAACTCACAAACCAGATGAGAATTGGCATGTTCCAGGGGAGAAAACCAAGGCTCTAAGTGATCTGAGCACTTTTATTTGGCTTGGTGCATAGTTCACTAACTGGAATAATGATGCTCAATAAAGCCTGAGATTCAAACTCCTCATTTGTGTGGCTTTTCCTGTTCCCGGTTTGTAGTTTGGTCATTTATACAGCAAAGGACAATGCTGTTCCTGCAACCTAGAACCCGCTAATGTCAGGAAATTTAGGCAAAAGTGGGAAAGGGCAGTCAGAAAAGAAGACAATGTGAGAGTGCAAATTGAATAAGATATTGTGGAGGTGCAGAAACTTTGTCTTGTTAATCTCACTTAAGGACCTTGATTTTAAGTGCATGGAAATAGAGAATGAAATGTAGCCTGTTAGGGATTAAGGGTTGTTGGGTTGTTTTATCTTTAGTTATCTTAGATTTCCTGATCATATCCACATGCTTGATGTAGGCAATAAACCTCTACAGTTTTCTCTTGCCACTTTTCATGATATTTTATTGGGTGAGCCCAATAATCTGGGGAGCAACTCCTTCAAATGCATCCATTACGTTATGCAACTTCCCAATCTAAATCCTGCATCACCTACTAATTCTTCATACCCACCTCCTTAAAATCACATGACAAATACTACATTTGAGATCTGTCTTTATTTTGTATTGTTAATATTCTGGCAAAATATTCACATAAAGAGTCCCACAACATGGAAGAAACTGCTGTCTTGCATTTTGAATGCATGGTATTGATTGCCTGTGAATAAGTTAAATTGTGGTGTGAATAATTATTGGCACTGGCCTTAACCCTTTCTGGCTAAAATAGCTTATTTGTCATCCAGGCTCATGGAACAAATAAACAATTGCTTGCTGATGATCTAACGGATCAACTATGAGTATCACTTGGCATGTCAGATGAGAAATAATTTAATGAGCTGCAGTTCCTGCCAATTACCTGGGAACAAATCTCTCTGCAACCCATTCTGCACATCATCAAAATGTTTAAACAAATTCTCACTTGTGGCAGGTAAGATGATTGGGTGTTTGATTAGTCAACATGCTGTCGATATTTTCTTGCCTATGAACATTTGTCCCATCTACTTACCCAATCACCTTCATCCGTTAACAATGACAAATTATAATATGCAGTCATCCAATTCTTTATTTTAGATTACTCTGCTCAGTAGGTATACTAGCTGTAAAACGAAAGCATATCCCTGTGTGGGTTTGTCTATAGACTAGATGACTTTTATGGTAATGTGCAATCTTGCCCGTTGGCTGGGAAAGAAAACAAGGATTTTATTCATGTACTGTTTGAATGATGATGAATAGATTCCTGAAAAGAGTAGGAAATCTAAAATCCTCTATGAATTGCTTCACATCGGAAGAGTAACAGTATGGGGATGGGAGGTCTCTAAACTACCTCTGATTGGGTCAGGCAAAGAGAGAGGCAAGGAAAGAAGGAAGTGTGTACAAAAGGAACACAGAAGTAGATCAAACAGCAGCAATATTCCTGTGAGAATAAAGCACAAAGGCATGAACTGTTCCAAAGGCCTGCAGCCTTCCTGGCTAAGAGGCTGTTCTTCCTCAGATCATCCCCCTTCCCAGTTCCTGTTGCAGGACACCTAAAAAGCCTAGGCCTCTGCATCTGCCCTGGATTGCCTCCTGCAGGTCTCTTCATAGATAGAGGGGTAGTCTAAATGTGGCAGTCTTATCTGACCATGTATTCTATACTGGCTGGTATAAATATTCTCTCATGCTACCACAATCATTGTGGGACTAGCTAAATCTTACCAGCATATTTGCCTGGCCACATTGGATCCCTAAGTAATTAGACCAGAGAGAAATGCTGTTTGCCTCCAAGCAAGCAAGCATGGCTCCCCTAATAACTCAAAGGCAACTAAAATACAAAACTACCGTGAAGTAGACGAGACTCTTGTGAAGGCTTGGAGAAATATTTAACTGGCATTAGTATTAGTCTTTGGTACAGAGACATGCCATCTCAGAAACCCCCTTCTCTACCCTATAAAGGCAATTCCAGGCAGATGTTGTCTCAAGATATTAGGTGAGGTGCTGAGAGAAATTACCTGAGGGCATTTAATCCTTCCTGCCAAGGGAAGTTACATTTAGCTTATAGCTCCTCCCAGGTATGCTAGGAGGCTTTGAATTAGCTCTGGGTCCTTGTAAACAGCCAGATGGTCTCCTGAAGTTGCTACATTTCTATAGAGCTATTTTCCTGTTTTCATCTCTAGATAGCCCAGCCCAGAATGGGCTGGGCCTGTGGAGTTTGGGTGGATTTCTAGCTATAAAATAAGCTGCAAGAAGAAAGAAGCTCCTTATTCTTTTTTTTCCCCTTTGCCATTTCGGCTTCCCTTGGTGTTTTGCTTCTCCGTCCTCTCCATTCTCTGTTGGGCCTCAACACGTGGTGGCAGCCATCTTGGCCTACACATGGCTGGGGCCTAGCTGGGAACCCAGAGTCTGGAGGTTTTCTCTGCTCTTGGATTGTATGCCTGAATCTGTGATAAGTAAAGCCTTTAAAACTGCATCGGAATCCTGAGTCTTCATCCATTCCCTGCCAGCTTCAGAGGTAGAAGGGAACTCGCTTCCCAGCATTGTCGGGGACCCCGGCGGTGTCCCCGACAAGTTCCCTTCCACAGTTTCCATGAGTTTCAGACAATGCTTTTCATCAACATCCCTTTCTGGTTCTCTTCTTTTCCTGACTCACGCATTTGGATGCATTTGATGCTTAAGTTCTGCATCCTCACAGTCTATTCATAGTTACTCCCCTCCAGTCAAGGAACACAAAGAAAGCATTTGGTGCCCACAAATTGACTTCTGACTGTCAACCATGATGACACTGCCCCTTCTCATCCTTCCAGCTTCTTGGAGCAACACACACTTCATTTATTTCCTGAATGGATCAAAGGAGTTAGGGAAAAGCAGTCCAGCAGCCTTGATCCTAAGCAAATTCCCTCTATCGGAAAATTTGTCACATGGGCACTCTTCCTCTGTGGAGGAGTTCTTACTGCAGTTGTTGAGAAAATAGCATTTTAACCATCTTTTTATAGTCTCCTATGAGAAAAAAAAGATTTTCATCCTTGCTATTTACTATGCTGCCCCTTGAGATGTTGCAGGTGTGGCTGCAGTGCCTGGCTACGTCAGCAGGTGGCAGACAGGAGACAGGCTTGTCTACACCCAGAGTTCTGCCCCATGGGCCCTGGATGGTTGATGATCTATCATAAAAAACGACTGGGCCCTTTGGGATGAACCCAGAGCCATGGCAGAGCCTGGCAAGCTACCTGTGGTGTGTTCGATATGCCTAAAACAGTAATAATAGTGGACCTCATTCCCAACAAATGGAGATGTTACTGGCACCCACTTGAGCAAATTGATGAACAGGAAGAAAAGTGATATTTACTATGCAAATTTCTATAGCATATGTAAGAAACAAACTGACCTGTTTTTAATCATACTTCTGACATAAGATATGTAGGGATTTTCCACACCATGAAAGTTTTCCAAGTCTCTGTGGACACTGAGTGTCCTCATGCAGTTCAATTCTGACACTAATGTTCTGGAGTTAGTGCAGACTCCGTGGATTATGGCCTCAGTCCTACAGACTGCACCTCTCTGCTGTCAATGGCAAGTTCCATGTTGATTTACCTGCACTTTAGAACTGGGGGGTTGTAAATAGGGGCTCTCATGATTCACTCCACAGGTTTGATAATTTGTCAGAACAAATTATTAAATTTGTTTGATAATTTATCAAGACCCTTATCAAATTTGTTTGATAATTTATCAAGACCCTTATCAGGATCTTGATAAGGAAGTCTGACCATCTTGTAGGTGGGAGGCTCTTAGAAACTGAGAAAAGTGCTTACAATTACCAGTTTATTAGAATATAACTCAGAAATAGTCCAATGGAAGAGATGTGTATATAGGAAGCAACAAGAAGCCCTTTGGGGGGAGAGTCAACTCCCACCACCTTCATGTCCTTAATAACCTAGAGACTCTTTAAATTCACAATTTAGGGATCTTATGTAAGTTCATTTTTGTGGTCATGACTGACTAAATTATTAGACCTTGGTGATTAATCGTCCCTATTCTCTCTCTCCTCCCCGGAAGTTGGGGCATAGAGCTGAAAGTCCCAATTCTCTAATCATGTTTGGTCTTTCTGGTAACCTATAGAGGTTATCTAGGGCATTCACCCATCAATCGTCTCATTCACATAGAAAAGACACTCTTACTGCTCTAGAGAGCCCAAATATTTTAGGAGCTGCAGGCCAGAATCTAGGGACAAAGACTACATACACATAGTTTGAATACACACACACACACACACACACACACACACACACACACATATAATATATATATTATATATATATATATATATATATATATATATATATAAACATATATCACTTGTATCACTTGTCTTCCTGTTGTTCATCAATTTGCTCGAGCAGACACCAGTAATGTCTCCATTCATCCCTGTAATGTGCTACTGTAACCCTAGGGCATCTGCTCGCTCCAGGAACACAAAGAACCTCAAACATTCATTCAGGTCATAGGAATGAGGTCCAGCATCATTACTGTTCTTGGCATGTTGAATACGACACAGGTAGCCTGCCAGGTTTTGCCATGCAGGTGGGATACTCTCAGTAGTTGTTAGGCTCTCAGTTCATTCACTTACTGATGAACTGCATGGCCACTTTGCAGCCACGTGCAATGGGGAGAGCTGGTAGCAGCTCTGCCCCATGTATCTGTGTCTCTGGTCTCGAGCATACCTGGGCTTAAAATAGGCTTCTCTATAGGGTGGGACTCTGACGAGCTGGGCTTAACATATATATATATATATATATATATATATATATATATATATATGTGTGTGTGTGTGTGTGTGTGTGTGTCTGTATATAGAGGTAGATGGATACATACATACATCACTTGATCACTTGATATCCCGTTATTCATCAATTTGCTTGAGCAGGCATCAGTAATGTTTCCATTGGACCCTATCACATGCCAGTGCAACCCAATGGCATCTGGTTGTTTTGGGAATATTAAGAGCCTCGAACTATTCATTCAGGGTCTTGATAAGGAAGTCTGACCATCTTGTAGGTGGGAGGCCACGCGATCTTTTGACGTCCCATGGGATCCAATCAGTAACGGCTCTAGTCCAACGGTTATCTCCAGGTCACATTATATGACCAGCCCATCTGATTTTTGATGCCCTGGCAGATGAGACATCATCCTTGATTTTAGAATAATGATGGAGGTTGGAACTCCGGATTCCTTCTCTCACTTGATTGAGGCGTGATATTCCAACCATGGCTCTTTTGATTCCTTTTTGGGAGACCCGAATGATATTCTCATCCTGTTTTCGTAGGGCCCAGGTCTCTGAGGCATATGTTAATGCAGGGAGAATGGGTGGAGTCAAAGAGATGTGCCCAGAGCCAGAGGTTCTTTGTTCTTTGGGCTATTGCTTCAATGTTTTTGAAGGCAGTCCATTCCGCTCTTTTCCTCCTGCGCAGCTCAGGTTTTAGGTCATTCATCATGTTGACTTCTCAACGTAGGTACATATAGCTGTTGCAATCAGGGATGTTTGTTCCATTGAGAGTGAATGGGGCCTCTGGAACTAGTTCATTTCTCATGAACATAGTTTTGTTGAGATTCAGCTGTAGACCTATCTTTCCACATTCTCAGTCAAAGTCAGTCAGCATTTGTGCCACTTGGCTGATGTTTGGTGTTATTAGAACAATGTCATTGGTGAAGCGGAGGTTTTGTAGTTGCCGACTATCTGATCTTCACTCCCATTCCTTCCCATTCTAATTGTCGCATGACGATCTTGAGGGTGGCACTGAAGAGTTTTGGTGAAATGGTATCACCATGCCGAACCCCTCTTTTGACGTCAATGTTCACTTACCTGTAGAATGGTGAGATCCTGGTGGTGAAACCATAATATAGCTCATGAAGGATCTTTATGTATTGGGTTTGAACGCCCTGTTTGGCTAGGGCTTCCATGACCGCTTCAGTCTCCACAGAATCAAAGGCTTTCTTTAAATCAATGAACGTGAGACAGAGCGGCATCTTGAATTCTCTATAGACTTCAAAGAGTTTGGTTATCGTGTGGATATGGTCGATTGTGCTGAATCCTTTCCGGAAGCCAGCTCGCTTGCATGGTTGTTCTTCATTTAATGTTCTGCCAACCTGTTCAGGATGACTCGAGTGAACAGTTTGTAGATGACGGACAACAGGCAGATGGGGCAATAGTTGCCAATGTCGTGAATGTCTCCCTTCTTGAACAGTAGAACTGTCCTGCTGGTTTTCCATTGGGAGGGCACCTTACATTCAGACAGGTAGCATGTGAAGAGTAGAGCCAGTGTATTGATGAGTAGTGACGGCAGATTCTTCGGATGTTCGGGTCTGATCTTGTCTGGGCCTGGTGCTGTTCCTTTCTTAACCGACAAAATGGCATGTCAAATTTCAGAAGGGAGAACGTTGGGAACGACATATCCATCCGGCGGAATTTGGCATGTGGGTATACACATACATTGGATGAGGATTTAGAAAGAAGAGGGCTAACCTATCTTCTATTTGCAGATCCCAGTTGTGAGAGAAATCAGAAGGTAGTTAGCAGGAGCAAGTGGAAGAAAGCAGAGAGGGGTTTACTGTTTGTTTTGCTTTTCAGATGAAAAACCTAAGCGTGTTTACAATCTATGAGAAAGAAGCCAGAGGAGTTCTTGAAAAATATTAATGACTGAGGTATGAAAAAATATGGCTCAGTGTGAGTACCTGCCCTGCAAACAGAAGTCACAGGCTCCATCCCCAGCATCACACATTAGTGTTATCCCAGTGACATAGGTGTGGAATCTTTGGTATCCCACACAACCACATGTGTGTGAACACCAAAGCTAAATGTACGATCCCTGACAGAGCAAAGATAGTAATAAAAGTGAAGAAAAAGAGGAGAATACATGAAATTTTAAAAGGTGATAAATGGTTTCTAGAAAATCGCCAGACAGATGGATTCATTAAAGAGGAAGGGAACAAAAATGCTAGGCGCGCCCTCGTCGAGAGAAGCTTCCTGCAAGTCTGATTGATAGAATCAGAGCTGGGGGACAGGGAGCACCTGCGCTCTGGGGACTGAGACAGAGGGAGGGAGGACAGAAGAGGTTGCAGAATTTCCCAGTGTTTCAGAGGTGTCTATCCAAGTGGGAAATCAGACATTTAAGTAATACCAAGTCACACAGCGTGAGTACCTCAGTGGTTTGAAAGGAACGACAGAGATGACAGAGGATGGCACTAAACCGCTCTGGGAGTTGGCAAAGTATATTTTGTCAAAAGACATAAAAGCACAAAACCAAATATTGGCAAGAAAGTATTAAGAGAAGAGACCGTCAGCGCTGCACTAGTTCCTGTGAGGGCTGTTTCTGCTGCGCCCTGACTCGTGTGAACCCAGTGTAGCTTCACTTTCTCTATATCCTGCTTCCTCTGTGTGTTCCCTCCCTCTGTGCAGACATGCTTGTTGTCTGAGATATATTTCTTTCCCCTTTTCCAAAAGTGATTCCCTTTCGCCTGCCTTCTCTTATTGTGCCATCAACTCCCTTCATGTTTCCATGGCAAGGAAGCTTACCTGGACCACATTGACTGTTGGCAGGCTAACAGACTATGTGCAACTGGAAAAAGTCATTGCCCAGAACATTTCCTGTGTTATACCCTCAAGCATCCCTCCAGCTGAGCCCCCAAAGTTTTACTGTGGAACTAGTTAATGACAAGTGTGTAGGCCAGACTTAAAAAACAGAACCAGGGGACCAGAGTGATAGCACAGCGGGTAGGGCATTTGCCTTGCACGCTGGTCGACCAGGGTTCGATCCCGGCATCCCATATGGTTCCCTGAGCACCACCAGGAGTAGTTCCTGAGCTAAGAGCCAGGAGTTACCCCCTGAGTATCACCAGGTGTGACCCAAAAAGCAAAAAAAAAAACAAAAACCAAAACCAGGTCCTGCACTGAACCTTTAACAAATGCCTAACAGGTTCTTGAACCCTTAACAAATGTCTTACAGGTTCTTGGTCTACAGAAACTGGTTATTTCTTCAGGCTATAATCCAACCTATGCCTGATTGTCCCTGTTCACTCAGCAGCTTTTTTTTTAACATTTTACTATACCACCGTGAGATATACAATTACAACGTTGTTCACGTTTGGAGGTTTCGGTCACACAGTGTTCCAGCACCCGCCCTCCACCAGTGCCCATCACCCACCACCCATGTCCCCAATTCCCTCCTCCCTCCCAAGTCCCGCCTAAACGGCAGGTTCTTTATCTTCTCTCTCTCTCTCTCTCTCTCTCTCTCTCTTCCTTCTCCTACACATTGTGGGTTGCACTACATACACTTAGAAGCCATCATTTGCATTTTTTTGTCTTTATTTAATGCGCAGTTCTATGTTGGTATCAGGCCTTTTGACATTTATTCACACATGTTCCCTTCTCTATCTTACCTAACCTCTGACTCCCACACGCTTGTGGTAATTTCCACTTTTGGTAAGATCACCTGGTATATTTATGTCATGCAAATAAATGCAGTCATTCTATGTCTCTCTCTTTCCTTCTGACTAATTTCACTCAACATGATTCTTTCCATGCCCATCCATTTATAGGCAAATTTCATAACTTCATTTTTCCTAACAGCTGCATAGTATTCCATTGTGTAGATGTACCACAGTTTCTTTATCCAGTCATCAGTTCTCGGGCATACTGGTTGTTTCCAGGTTCTGGCTATTGTGAATAATGCTGCTATGAAAATAAAAGTGTGGATTGTGTTTCTGCTGTGTGTTTTTGGCTTCCCAGGGTATATTCCCAGGAGTGGTATGGCTGGGTCAAAGGGGAGCTCAATTTCTAGCCTTTGGAGGAATGTCCATATTGTTTTCCAGAAAGGTTGTACAAGTCGACATTCCCACCAACAATGTATGAGAGTCCCCTTTTCCCCGCATCCACGCCAGCACTTGTTGCTTTTACCCTTTTGGATATGGGCCATTCTCTGTGGTGTGAGGTGATATCTCATTGTTGTTTTGATTTGCATCTCTCTGATGATTAGTGCTGATGAGCATTTTTTCATATGCCTTTTGGCCATTCGGATATCTTCCTTGTCAAAGTTTCTGTTCATCTCTTCTCCCCATTTTCTAATGGGGTTGGCTGTTTATTTCTTATATAGCTGTACCAGTGCCTGATATATCCTGGATATTAACCCCTTATCAGATGGGTATTGGGTGAATATTCTTTCCCATTCTGTGGACTGTCTATCTTGGTCACTGTTTCTATTCGAGGTGTAGAAGCTCTTCAGTTTCATGTAGTCCCATATGTTTATATTTTCTTCTAGTTGCTTTGTTAATGGTGTTTCACCTTTGAAGATGTCTCTTAAGTACCTTATTATAGGGAGATAATACACTAGATAATAGATAAAAAATCAGCCACTTGAAAAGCAAACCCACTGTAAATAATAAATTGGTTTTCTGATTAAACATAATTTGCTCAACCATTTACTAGTACAGGATACTATATATTTGATTTTCCCACAGTTGAGCACCAGGGCCCAGGACTCTGGGTATAGACTGGAAATGAATCTCACATTAGCGCCTAGCACAGGATTGTGTGCATAGACATGGACTGGGGAGAAAGAACTGGCTTGAATTTGTTAAAGATAGCTGAAGAAAACAAATGGAAAATTAAGGAGAAATTTCCAGTGAATAGTCTATATTTAAGCAGAGAGGGAAAGAAAAGAGAGGGTTGGTATAAAATGAAAGAGGTTCAATAGAGTGGATGGAAAAAAGAGAAGGAAACTAAAACAAAGCCCAGAACATATCCCTGAACCAATGCAGAGATATCTTCTGAACATTTCCCCTCAGTAAGTCATCTAGAGTCTGTATCAAGGGCAAAAGAGCCATAGAAAGCCAAGATATAACTTAGACATCAGAAGCTTACTTAAATACATTGTCTCATTTTTATAATACTCTTAAAAAGTAAAAATAAAAAGTTGAACTAGTCTCATGAATGCAATGATATTGAGGTTTCAAGAAGTGGGATGTGAAGAAGCCAAGATGTATGCTGCCATCATCTGCCTGTGTCCAGTACTCTGCTCTGACCATGATGCCATGTTGCCTCTGGTTTCTTAGAAAACATGAATCCCCAGGCAGAAGAGCACTTTATATGTTCCAAAACTCAGTCAGAAAACCTGCAAAGCTGTGACCCACACCCTGAAGGGGGGACCTTTCCAAGACACTTTCTCCCTGTGAGCGCCATTATTCAGGACACTTCTGCCATCAAGTACACCCCCAGCAGCATTCCTTTGTAAAATCACCATGTTTTACTTATAAGTTCCAAGGCTCAGAGCTCTTAGGCTAGTAAGGCGTGTAAACGATGTCAGAGTCATTAATTCATTTAAATTATTAACTTAAATCTGATCCATACCACCTACCTAATTTTTACCACTTAGATATTTGACCCCCATCTCGCAAAAATAAAGGGAGTGAATCAATATTAAAATATCCCTCCTAGGGAGCCAGGAGATAGCTCTCAGTGGGTGGAGTGCATGCTCACATACACAAGGCCCTGAGTTCAATCCCCTTTACTGTATGCCTTCCCCAGTGCTACCAATTATAGCCCTGGTAATCCCCCAGGCACTGCTGGCCCCCACTGCTAGCAATAACAAAAAGTAACATCCTCCCAAGCTAGGGAAATATTTAAATAAATGCCAAATTAGCAATAGGTCTATATAATCATGTTTCCATATAGTTCTAAGATATTAGGATAGAGGAAAATAACCAGAGTTTATTCAAAAATGTCAACAAAAATTGAAAACAACATTTATATCTTTCCAAATTATTAACTAACAAGTATTCTTGGTAAGAAGCCTGCCTCTTATAGAAAAAAAACACTTTCATGTGTGAAATTTATTCTAATAGAAAAATGACAGAAGTAATCCTACAATCTTAAGCCAGCAATTAATGTTCTATATAATCATAATACATTAAAATATTGTCATTGAGAGTCAGTGAGGAATCACTTAAGATATTTTATATGTATAATGTAGAGACTAAAATTGATACCCCAAGGGTTTGGATTTTGAAGAAGCATCAAGTATGAATGAAAATGGATAAAGGAACGGAGAGGAGAGTTGTTCTGAATTTAAATGTAGGCAATTCTAGTCAAAAATGTGAAATCGGGGCAGGAGCAATAGTACAGAGAGTAGGGTATGTGCCTTGCATGTAGCTAACCTGGGTTCGATCCTCGGCATCTCTTATGGTTCCCTGAGCACCACCAGGAGTAATTCCTGAATGCAGAGCCAGGAGTAACCCCCTGAGCATCACTGGGCATGACCCAAAAAGCCAAAACAAATGTGAAATCATTCACACATTTTTTTTTTTGTTTTGGGGCCATAACCAGTTTTACTCACAAGGGTTACTCCTGGATTTGAACTCAGGGGGAACATATGGGATGCCAGTGATAGAACCTGGCTCAGTCTCATGCAATGCAAGTGCCCTACCCACTCTACTATCATTTTGGCCTCTCATTCACACATTTTTCTCCCTTAGCACCACCTCACAGATTCTATCACCGTGATTTTAAAAACATACAAAGATAAAAATCTCAGTGGGTGACATAAGGGGATTAAGCTGAGGGGAACAGGCACTGACACTACTTACCCCACTAAGGCAGGGAACCACGACCAAAGTCTGGTTGTACCTGTTCATCCTTGCACTGGAGGCAGAAACTCTGGAAATGGAGGCACAAACTCACAGAAGATCAAGTCTTTGCTTGTTACTGATTTAGCATAAGACCTGGTTCTGGACAAGCATCTTCAGGAGATAACTCCAAAGTAACTAAACAAGAAAGAATGGACTCAGGATAAGAACCAATATGAATTAGTCCTAATGAATTAAATTAAATAAATAAATACAAACAAGCTGCTCAATAATAAAGATATTAAGAGATTTATTAGCCTTAGGTGTTAATACAATTATTCAAATTTTTACAGACATCCTTAAGAGGTGAGTACATTTAAGCAGCTAGTGCATTTGAATAGTTGCAATGACTGAGACTAAAAATAATAAATGCCTAGATTTAAGGGGATAGTGATAGAAACTAAAAACACAAAGCACTAAGCCAGAAAACTCGGCTGTGTTGCTGAAGTAGACTTCATTACAGTTCAGCTCTCTCTAATCTCTATGATTGTTAAGATCAACTGTGATGATAACTATTTGAAATTCTATTTATTGTCACTCCATAAATGTCATTAGAGGAGAGTAAAAGGTGGGTCTTGGGTCTTCAGTTCTGCCTATCACCAGCCAACAAAATTAAATGAGTTTATAATGAAACTCTTCATCACTCATGTCTACAATAAAAAAGCTTTATTTAAGGATCAAGCAACTAAATGAGAATTCTTCATTGCTGATTGTTTTCTAGTTAAATCCTGTTCAAGAAGTGTATAGTTTGTCATAAAAATGCATTTTACTATATTTTATATGCTATATCTTTCATATTTACTATATTATCTTCTCTTACAAAATGTTTTCAAATACCCTTAATTATATCAATAATGTAATTGTCATAATAACATAATTGCATGTGTGATCACACTATAAAAATCTTTAAAACAGAATTTATTTAGTTGAAAAGATGACATTTTAAGAAAGAATGTGATTTGAGAAATAAAGTATTTATTTTATGCAAGTATTTACATGAGTAAGTATTTTATTTAGTTCATGAGAAATGAACTAGTTCCAGAGGCCCCACTCACTCTCAACAGAACAAAAATCTCTGAATGCAGCAGTTATGTGTACCTAGGTCAAGAAGTCAACATGATGAACGACCTAAAACCTGAGCTACGCAGGAGGAAGAGAGCAGCATGGAATGCCTTCAAAAGCATTGAAGAAGTAGTGAAAAAGACAAAGAACCTCCGGCTCCGGGCACGTCTCTTTGACTCCACCATTCTCCCTGCATTAACATAGGCCTCAGAGACCTGGGCCCTACGAAAGTAGGATGAGAATACTATACAGATCTCCAAAAGAGTGATTGAAAGAGCTATGCTTGGAATATCACGCCTCACTCAAGTGAGAGAAGGGAATCCAGAGTTCCAACCTCCGTCGCTGTTCCAGAGTCAGAGACACTGTCTCATTTGCCAAGGCATCAAAAAATCAGATGGGCTGAACATGTAATGCGATTTGGAGACGACCACTGGAACAGAGCCGTTACCAACTGGATCCCACGGGATATCAAAAGATCACGTGACCGCCCACCTACAAGATGGTCAGACTTCTTTGTCAAGACCCTGAATGAACGGTTTGAGGCTCTTCGTATTCCTGAAGCAAGCAGATGCCATTGGGCTACAATGGCACGTGATAGGGTCAAATGGAAATGCTACTGGTGCCCGCTCGAGCAAATCGATGAATAACGGGGTGTCAAGTAATCAAGTGACTTTAAAACAAAATGTATTTTTAATTAGGCACAGTGATTTACAAACTTATTAGAATCAGTTTGGGCATTCAATGTTACAACGCCAAACCCACCAATAGTATCATCATCCTGCCACCAATGACCCAAGATTTCCTTCCTCCTCCAGCCCTATCGTCTCCAGAAAACTCTTTTTAACATGACTTGTTATAGTTTGTGTTACATGCTAGAATTAGTGTTGACTTTTGGTTTTGATGTTCATAGTTACCTCACCTCTACTAAAATGTGAAGACACTTGGCCTGTGCCCTTATTAAAATAACACTTTAAAGATTTGAGTTATTCAGGGGAAAACAATACAACACTTGGTTTTGAAACATTTGTACAAGAGAAGCAGCAGCCCTTTTGCCCTCCACCATTTCTCAAGTTTTTATACACCAGAGATAGTTAGACTTTAACCTCTAACATTTGTTCTTTGCTACAGAGAGTCAGAGTTCCTTTCAGGATTGTTGGTTCTGTTTTCCAAGGTTGACCTTAAATGTCAATAATTAGACATCCTCTCAATAATATCAGACACGGTTTGAAAAGATCAAGAAGGGAGTCTTTTTGGGACCTCAGCCTAGGAAGAGTACAGTCCTTTATGGACGAGGTCAATCACCTTGCTCTGTGACCACCCCTTAAACATGTGAGAGCAGCCTAGAAGGAGTTCTTAGTGCACTAACTAGATTCTAAGCTTTGGAAGAATCGCATCTGCTCCTCTTGGTCACCAAACCTACCTGCGCTTCCAAGCAGATGGCAATACTAATCAACATGTACCATAGGGAAAAAAAATTTCTTGTCTGACTAGTCTTCATCAAAGAAATAGAATTTGAAAGATTGACAGACTAATATTTACTGTGTCATCTCCTGGTCCAGGAACCAAAGGATAGTAGCAATCCAGTGGTCCTTAGGCTCAGAGTTTGCGTTTTTCATGTGAAGGTATGAGGGGTAAGAACTAATTGAAAGATCTTCCCCTTTGGGACACAATGCCATGAGGAAGAGTAGGAAGAATTGAAAAAAAATATTGCCCGTCCCTATACTAAGTGACCAAAGGAGCAATAGGCTTCATGCCATTGGGCACGCTTGGGGAACATGTTCATTGCAAGCCCAGATGCCAAAGGGAAAAGGAAATAGAGTGCTTTCCACAACCACATCTGGTTGTTTTTGGTTTCTTGGGGAGGGAAAGCTTTCCACACTGTGATGCAGATTCTCCCAGCATCTGCTTCTTAGTCATTTCATGAGGTACCTGTAAACTAAGTCCTACTAACTTTAACCATGCTTGGCTTGGAACCTGGGTAGGTAGGCACTGTTTGGTCTATTTCCAAGCTTTTGTAAGCCTTATAATAAAATCATGTCATAAAACTTACAGCTGTAGGAGTTGAGTTTTTTCAAAGGAAAGAAAATCTCTCTTCATGACTGAAACCCAATCATGAACAGCTTTGTAATTGTCTATCTCACGGTGATATAATAAAAAAATTTTTTTAAAGAAAATCTCTCTTTTCCACCAGTAGTACCTTAATCACAGACACATACAATAATTTTGAAAATTAAAAAGAAACTCTTCATTGTAAATTAGCACTCTCTTCCTGTATATGAATGCCAAGTTCAAGGGGTTAGTTCATCCAGTGGCTTAGGCAGACCATTAGGAAGTTTCATCTAC
>JAJIBD010022475.1:0-20114 GCA_021461705.1 Cryptotis parvus
GGTTAGACTGCCATGCTTAGTATTGAGTCCTGCGTCCCCAGTAGATGATGGATATAAGGACAGATTTGAGCTGCCATGTTTTGTTAGCTTTATCCATTTTAATTAAAACACTATGATTTACAAAGTATAAAGCAAAGAAAGATTCATCATTCAACACCAATCCACCATCAGTGTGTTCCACCACCAAAGACTTCATTTTACTCCTCCCCATTAACCCTACCAGCTTTAGGCCAGCAATTTACACTATATTCATCATTATAGCCCATATATCCCAGAGAGCTGCAGCAGGAGCCTTGGCAAGCTACCCAAGTGGGTGGGCCTGGAGTATGCCAACAAGACTAACAATAATAATGGACCTCATTCTAACAAATGGATGTTATAATGCCTCTACTTGAGCAAACTGATGTTCAATGGGATGATATGATGTACAAGATAGCTCATATACAGAAAATAATATTAAATTATAACAACTTTTTTTTTTTTTCTTGGTTTGCTTATAAGAACTGACTGATTTCTGTTCTTATGAATATTTCTGAAAGCTTCAATGTAGTTGAGCCCCCACTAGTTTTCGCCACCTCAATGCTACCAGAGAGCAGAGCAGCTCTGGTCCCTGTATCTGCTGTTCTGTGATCAGCTGGTTTTATTAGTCTTGGGAAGAGTGCGGGTCCACCAGGCCTTCTTGGACATGAGAGGTGGGGAAAGGACCCAGCTCCATCTCCATGGAAGCCCAGTGACTTTAATTGCCAAGACTCATGCACCTGGGGCTGAAACTTGGCTTCTCCTTGTAGGGATCATGTTTGTTATTGAGTCCCTGGTCTAGTCATGATGGGCATCATCAAGTGATGCCTGTAATTATTTTAAGGTGATTAAAGATAAAAATCTGGATTTTAAAGGAGATATTATACCAACAATAACTACTTCATTGCTTAATGTATTATCGATATATTTTCTGATCAGGTTCAACAGGCTCACTTATTCCTTTAAGGCAGCTGGCATCACATTTATTTTAAGGTAAATTTAAAAACGTAGCTCCTAGAGAGTTTTAGAATAGCGTCCAGAAGCTTACGCCAATGATAAATACTGGGCAAACGGAACCAAAGTGCTGGATCATACCTAAGTAAAATAAAATATCTTTCTCTTCAGCTTCTTTATTCTTCTTGGTGTTTGGGCCACATCTAGAGGTGCTCAGGGATTACTTCCTGGCTGTGCTCAGAGAGAAATCTGGTGGGGTTCAGGGAAAAATATGGAGTTTCATGAACAACTCTGCAAGTTTATTCCAGAGAAGCTCCTACCACCACTTCTCCTCTAGCTTAAGTCCTCAAAATCGATTTTTAACTTAGCACTAGATGCAGAAATCTCTCTCTTAAATTCTCTTATTCTATTGGAGACTTTACAGAAGATAATGCAAGAGGTTGGTAAGGAAAAGGCACAGAATGGACTGAAATTGAGTTATTTTTAACCTCGAGCCATTATCTTTTGATGTATGGCTTTATTTCAGCACAAACAATAATAAAGTTCCAAATAAGTCTACTTTTGAATTTGAAGAAAATATTCGAAAGCCCTTATGGAGTAAGGAAATCAATCTCAAATATCAATAGGTGAAGATTCAGCGACATGTAAAATGACGGAACGAGGGGAGCTAGGAGTCTTGGGTAATTGACGTGGTATCTCTGCCTGGGGAAGGCACATTGCATTCCCTGTGGATGACCACTTTAATCATTTGATGAGCGGTCTTATTTTTGCCTTTTAGAACTACCACTGAATTGTGATACTGGTGTTTATTATCACTGGTGAGTAAAAGTACCTCAGATAGACTCTTTTGTTTGGGGTGTTAATGTGGGGAAATCAAGAGTCCAGTGATTGATGGACTTTGTGGAATCTTGATTATCCTGTTTGGTCTGTTCCTGACATCTTTATAGGGGTCATCGAATAGTTGAAAGGGAGTGATCTTCCTCTTTGCAAAAACTCCAGGCACTTGCCAAATTTCATCTTGCTTGATTTTTACTATCCTGTCTTAGAATGTAGAAAGTAGCAAATTGCTGCCTCTGATAATGGAGATAATAATGTGGCCAGTGAGTGGTTAGAATCTGGTTTGCCTCTTGGTGTAACATCCAGATTAAATGCCATTTCATTAGGCATAAGATTATGCTCTTGTTTCAGCCTGTTCTAAACCTCAATAATTGCGGTTTATTTGAAGATTTCATACTTTCACATAAATTCACTTAATAATAAAACATGGTGCCATTAATACTAAGTTTGTAGTCACTGTTATATAAGGGAAGAGTGTAAACCAGACATGCGATTAGGAAATTGATACTTTTGTTGTTGCAGATGTCACTTTGTAACATCCACATACTTTCTCAAGTGAAATGCATGGTAAGAATTGTTAACATCAAAGATTAAGCACAAGTGCTCCAGTGAAGGCCAAAGCCAAAGTTAAAGTCATCCTCAGAGAGCTTGTTAACATGTATCCTAATCCTTTCCTCAAAAATACTTGCAGCCATGCATTTTGAATTTTTGAAATAGCTTTTTGTATTAAAGGCAGTATTTTTCATATTTGAAGGTAGTGGTCCTCATGAGCCTACTGACTCAGAATTTCCTGTGGAGTAATCGTTAGTTAATAGAGACTCGTTAGCCCACCTAACAAAAAGGTTGGCATTTTAATTATGGGGAGAACAAAGAAAATAAACATTTACAAACATTTTAAATTTCTAAATGATAATATCTTATGGAACAAAATAAAAAATAAAGAGTAATTAAATAGATGATCGCCCAGGTGCAAGGCTACAAGATGATGTCACATTGGCAGCAAAGTGATTTTAAACAGAGAACCAACTCTCGAAATTCTGGAGAAGAGGTGGAAATATTAAGTGCAAAGGCCCTGGGGTGAGAATAAGATGTTCCAGAATCAGAAATGCTGAGTCTTTAAAGCTGCTTCAGTATTTGATTTTTGTTATAACAAGATCTCTTTGATATAATTTAAATGAGAGTGGCAGCATTAAAACAATTTTTAAAATTATCAGGAATAGATTACGATAGTCATCCAAGGACAGAGCATATTTTACTTCATACTTGTTTCAGGGCAATTATGTGTACTTTTCTCACAATACCCTTTATATTTAATGTTCACAACAACTAAATAATTACTAAAGTCTTTCAGATATGGAAAACAGATTTTACTTCCAGAGGGTTTTTTAAATATCTACTCTAATGTTCACTCACTGAAGATTTGGTAATTTATATGGCAGTAGCTTAATTTTCCAAAGTCAAAGAGTTAAATCTTCTTTTCTGGTTTCATACATTCCTACGGCCTGTTAGAGGTTTTTATAGGAATGTCGTAGATACTTCAAACTGTAAAATGAAAACCATGTTCATGGAGCGCAAGCAGGTAGTTCTCTAATGACTAAGTGCATGGTTTGCATGCAATGGGTCTCTGAGTATTGCCCGGAGTGATCTTTAAACACACAGTCCTCCAGAATACCATTGAATATAAAACTTTCAAAAACTTAAAACCAGTGTCACTTTTTCCCCACCCTCCCTACTTTGTCCTTGTTCTTATTAATAAAATGGCATCACCACCAATATTGACCAAAACAGTTTTTTAATTGTTTGTCCACTGCTTCTTTCTTCACTAATCTGCGGTTAATGGCTTTGTATCACTTTTTAAATACTATTTGAAGACTATATCTATCATCAATGCTTTAATGCAGATCAATTAAGTTAATCTAGTACTCTGATTCCAGTGTGAAACTCTCTTAGTTTTTTTGCTTTTACTATATTAAGTACGTTATCCCTGTGCCCTCCAAAACCATTCTGTAAAAAAATAGCTTTTAAAATGACATCTTTCTGTTGGCAGCCCTGGCAAAGCTTCTAGCTACTTTATCTTTTTCTTTCTTCTATTTTACTTGTAAATCGCAGGTTTCCATCGTCATCACTGTATCACTATCTTCCCGCTCATCATCGATTTCAGCGCACCAAAGGGTAACAGTTGATCTCCATATGACCTGTCTCATAAGTAGAGCCTCCAAGGGCGTTCCGCTCCAGGAACATAAAGAGCCCCTCAAACCATTCCATCAGGTCATGGGAATGAGGTCTATATTAGTTACTGGTAATCGGGCATATCAAATACTACATGGGTATTCAGGCTCTGCCATGTGGGTAGTATAATCTTTAGGTTTAGATTTTTTTTTTGCAGCTGACAATTCTACCACATAAAGCCATTAGTGAAGAGGAAGATTAGGGGCATGCAGCCCTGTTGATCCCTGATTGAACTTCTTAAAAAGCACCCCAGTAGTGCCAGGGCTCCTCCTTGTAGTACTCAAGAGACCACGGGTGATGGGGGATCTAACCTGAGCTTCTCCCCATATGCAAAGCAAGGTGTTCCAGTTCCTGGCCCTAAACTATCTTGTCTAGTGTGAGCTAAAAAGTTGACCGAACCAATGTGGGCGCACAGCCCCTGAAGGCTGTTTCTATAGCTTCCTGGGTAGGGATCTCATTTGTTCTAGGAAGTTACTCAGTGAGACACATTTTTATTGACAGAATTCCCTGCTAGAAATACAGGGCCTCTGTATTCTCAAAGGGCAGTGGAAATCATACTAGCCATAGAGTCTCATAACTCTTTACTATACCTAGGACTTTAAATGAAAGTTAATTTTGATGGATAGAATTTTACTATCAATATGGTAAAATAAAATTTTAAATGTGGAAATTTCTTGGCAGAAGCAAATGCTCTGCTCCTCATAGTGACTTAGCCTAACCCTATTATATGCTGTTATAGGCAACAGGCGTCCCGTGGGCAAGTCACTGAAAACAGGTCCGTTGAAACAGGACTGTGTGGTTATTTTCGACTTGAATATGTGGTAGACCTATAATTGGGTGATTCAAATTCTTGTGGCCAAGCACTCAGCCAGCATTTGTCTTTGCATTATAGTAACTATGAATCAAAATAAGGTGAAGTGGAAGATGTTCCAGCCCAATGTTATTATGATTTCTTTAAAATATATGTGTGCTTTTCCAGAGAGGCGGAGTAAACAGATAATAATAGTGAAAAATTATTTTTTATCATTTTTTTTCTTGAGGATAACATGTTTTTGTTAGTTTTGGTGCTATGGCCTTGACCATGCCTTCAGCTTTACTTTCCTAGCCTCTGTGCCTTCAGGATCATACCTACTGGTGCTCATGGGACGTGGGGTTGGCCATATGCAAGAAAGTTGATTCTCTCATCTTCTATCCTCCTGGCACCAAGAAAATTAAATGTTGATATTATTGCAGTGATATCAAGAGATAACGTGATTCTACTTTACCTTAAGAACTTCATATTAAAAGTGGCTTTGTTTTATTTACTAAAATATCTATTTTAAAGTAAGGAAAATAGATTTTACATTACGATTCAATTTTTAGTAATAACATAATTTTTAATGTTTAAACTATAAGCCAATTATAATTGTTCAGAATATTTTAAGTCCTATATTTAACTAACAATCTTGGCCAGACAAAGGTGAGTAAAAGAAAGATAATTGCTACAGAAAAATTTATCTCTAATCCTTCCAATATAATAACCAGCTGCTTTAATCTATCTCTCCCAGTTACTGTCAATCTTGTTATCTTTAATTCTTATATAGTTATAATCCTAAGCAGATACAGACTTTCATAATCAGTAATTTTTTGCTTCTAGGGGTTAAGAAGTCTTTTATTCCAGCCATTTCATTTAAAGCCTAATGTGCTTTTATAATAGAATTGCTAGGCAATAATGGATTTCTTCAAAAGGTTCACTCAAGTTCTGAAGCAAAATGTTTTTGTTGCAATTGTCAAAATACAACCATATTATCGTGAAAGTTAATAGTACTTTTACTGTTTCCGAGACAACTGTTCTGCCACAAGCCAGAGCGTCCTTGATAAATAGTCCTATAAAAACCAATAGACATAGAATAACTGAAGAGTACTTTCAAGAAGATTCCTAAATTGCCTTAATCTGTTCTGTGAAGAGTACAAAATTCCCAGTTTTTTTTCTTTATAAATGTCAATGACTGCTCAACTAAAAGATCAACAAAAGAAAAGGCCTAGGGCTTGTCATTTTACCTAATTAGATATTCAGTAAGAGCAAGGGCAACAAATAATATATATTCTGCTGATGATACAAAATTTATTGTTCACTCATTCCAGTTCTCAATGATCAAGAGAAAGAGAACATATTTGGTTATAGCTAAAAGTGAGGGAGGCTGTGAGCAATAGTATAAAGTGTGTAGGGCTTTTGCTCACGAGCTCATCCAGGCATCCCATATGGTCCTCTTCTTCTTGTACTCAGCAGAGTAATTTCTGAGACCCCAGCTAGAGTAATCCTCGAACATAGTCAAGTATGAATTCCAAAAATGCAAAAAAAAAAAGGAAAATAAAAACAAGCAAACAAACAAAAACTAAACTGAGATAGCTAATCGAAGATCATAAAAGTATTTTAAGTCTTTTATTTGGCTTTCTCATATTTATCCAGAATTGTGTGAAAGCCTTTGATATGGATTTAGTATGCCCCATTAGCAGACACCTGTAAAAGTAAGTGTACAAAAAAATATTCCTTAGAGTAAAATGTGGGTTGTCTCTGCTTAGGAAGGTGGATGTCATGGGGAGGGAGACTAAAACCTGTGTGGTTTATTTCCAAGAGTCCATACATCACAAAGTTCATGGACAGGGAGGCTGAAGTAGAAGGTCACATATAGGTAGGCACAGTTTAAACATCTTGTATCATCTGTAATAACACAGAATTACATTTACTAAAGGTATGGTGGGAGACAGCTTCTTTTAGTGTTTCTCATTTGGCATATAAGATGACCATTAAGAGTTTCACTTCAATACTTTTTCACTCACTTGATCAATAGAAAGTTTGATTTATTTTATTTTATGCTTTCTTTGGTTCACACCTGACAACTCTCGGAGTTACTCTGAGATTGGCGCCTCAGAAATTATACTGCGCAGGTAATTCCTGAGGATTCATATAGATGCTGGGGGACCAAACCTGGGTCATTGCATGCAAGTAAATGCTCCCAACCACTGAAGTATTGTTCTGGTCTCCAGTTTTGGATTTAATAGGCTGAAATAGCGTCGTACTTATTTAATTCAAAGTTACTTAGCATTTATCATCATGATTTGAATAGTTCTCAACTATGATTTATTAATTGTATCACAATGAGAAGTTTTAAATAAATCTCAATCATCTTGTTTCTGGTGCAATAAGTACTTTAATGCATTTTCTTGCTTATTTACAGATGAAATGTCATACTTTATTAATCTTGGCTGTTACTAAAGCAAGTAAGAAATGGCTGAATGATCAAATACTGGGCTGTTGACAGAGACTAGCTGAACATGCTAACCCCTACAGATTCTATTTACAGTAGGTTAAAAATAACCCATTTTGCTTGTTCATTCATCCATTCCTTCTAACCTTAATAATTCAAATTCATTTATTCAGCTCAACAAATGATTGACAGTGTCTATTCCTGGCCAGGCTTTGTGCCATAAAGCTAGTCAGAATATATGAACAGAGACTCTTTGCTCCCATGAACCTTCTATATGTATGGAATGCAAATATAGAAAACATGTTCAATAAATAAAAAAGTTGTTTATTAATTTTTGTCATGGTGCAAGGAAGGAGAGTGAAAGAGAGCTGAGAGGGTAAATCAGATTGTTGCTCGTTGGAAAAGGGTGGTCAGAAAACATTGCTAAACCCAGGGTGAAGTGAATGGTAAAAAGAAGGAAACTCATTGAAGTGGTTATTTTGTTAGGTTCCAGGGGCTTCTAGTGTTTCATCAATTATTTATAAGGTGGCTTTTGGTTCAAATCATATTAGTCGAGGAAGCTGGGTAGAGTAAATGCCTATTTAAAATCACCTAGATGGTATTAGGAGGAAAGAGGGATTGAAATCTAAAACTGGGAATCAAACTATTTCTTCACTGTTAGTATCTGAATATACTATCTGGAATAAAGGCCATCATGGAACAGAATGACAGGAAGAGGAACACAGGAAGGAGGAAAAAGAGAGAGAACACAGTGCCACAGAAGGAGGAAAGGCAGGGAGAGAAGAACACAACAGTATGAAGAATGCTGGAGGAATGTGAGGCTAAAAAAGTACCACCGGGCGCACTAGCAATACTATATGGAAAAGCAAGATGAAAAGAGTTAATAGTGGGCAGCCTCAGCCATGAGAAGCCCAATAATAATGGTGAACTCTGACCCTGCCCAAGCGAGGAAACCTTCCACAGTGGGCCTGAACAGACTTGAGTTTTGAAAAGGCCATTCTAGTTGTTCTTTAGAATTTTATCCAGCACAGAGGCTGATTTGAGAGGAAGAAATTAAAGTCTCCCCTTATAAAGTGGGGATTGAGGACTTCAGAAGGCCAAATAAATCCCTAAATGGTCTGATTTTTGCAATTGGTGGCTACTTTAATACATTAAGCTTGAGAAACAAAAAATTCATTTGCATTGAGAAATGAAACAAGGAGTTTCCTTGTAACGTCCATTGACAAGGATGAGATGGTAGAGGCAGATTTCTTTCTGTTTTCAGCATCCTGTCTTGGGCTTTTCTTCTTTTCTAGCTTGCCCTAGCCAGTCCACTCTCTTCTCAGCATCGTTAGTTTTCTTCTGTCCAAGCAAACTGTTTTCTATGATGGGCCAAATCTCAGCTCTCTTACTCATTTGTATTCATTACCTCTTCAAGGCACAGCAGGCCCCTCAACACTGTGGAATTAAGTGAGATGATGTTAGTGGCCGCCTATATCTTCCATCGGAAGCATAGTGAGTCAAAGTTGTAAAGTTTATTTCACTGTGTTTACTCTTGGTTTGCAACAGTCAGGAAACCAACAATGTGCCTCCTCACAAAATCAGCAAAGGAGCAATGGAATCCATTTGCATGTGCCACAACGAGAGCTGTCTCTGCTGTCGGGGTTTGTGAAAATGAAACAAGTCCTATTATAAGGATGGAAACATGAACATTTTAAACACAGACTTGTTTCTTACAGAGCTAATCTCAAAGATCTTTCCTTTCCAACCACTGCTGAATTCCTGTTGCGAACCAAGTTTCAGGACAGGCACTTCAAGTCTATCAAAACCTCGTTTGATTTACAGAGCGGGAAATGATACTTTTTTTAGAATCCTATATGTCAGATTTTGAAGCTTGATCTGTTCTCTCGTGTTACTTAGGCGTATAATTTCTCTAATCCTTCACTATCTCCCATGGATATGTAATATTTAGGACCTTTGTGGAATCTTTTGCTCTAGGACATGACCCAAAACTTCTCTCCCTTTTTGTAAAAATAAACTGAGACATGTCCAAAATCTTGGGATTGAAGAAAATAGCCCTGATGAAAGAGTTCTGGACAGCTCTCAAAAAGCAGTCACTGAATTATTAAAAACGTCTGTGGGGAGAAACCCCTATGGGTGCATAACAGTCTAAATTGGTCATCAAACCCTCCATTGTTTCGCTGAAACTTAATTTCTTCGTGGAAGTCCCTAAAGTACCAAAGCATCTCAGAGAGTCACTCTCAGCTCTGTTGTGTTCCAGATAGTACTTGGGCAGTAGGCGGAGGCGAACTATTTTTTCCTCCATGGAAATAGCCAAGCATTTTGAGGCTGGACTTATAGGCACGCTGATAGAGAGATCTCCATTCCTGACTATATCATATTATATTTAGTTGCAGGTTACAAAAGGTGTTATGTTATGCTATGTTATGTTATGTGGGTTATGGTTGAGTTATGTTATGCCATGTTATATTGCGTTATGCTAGCGTTGCGTTGCGCTGTTATGTTATGTGTTGCATTGTGTTATGCTATATGTTATGCTATGTTATGTTATGTGTTTTCGTGCGTTATGTTATGCTATACGATACATGTTATGTTACGTTGGCGTTATGCCATGCTACGTTATGTTATGCTATGCTATGTTGGCGTGTTGTATTGTAAGTTACGTTATGTTATGCTATGTTATAGTTATTCGTTATGCGAAAGGCGTTGTGTTGCGATATGCCATGCTATGTTATGTTATGCCATGCTATGCTAAGCGTTATGTTATGTTGCGCTATATTACGTTATGTTATGTTATGTTATGCTATGCTAGTGCTATGTTATGCAAAGAGTGTTATGTTATGTTATGTTAGTGTTATGTTGTTATATTGGCGAGACAGGATATTGTAAATGCACGCGTCCATCAATCAAAATAGAACATTGCTTTACAGGTTGTTTGCTTTGGGTCACTCCTGGTGATGTTCAGAACATACTCTGGTTTTGTACTCAGGATCACCCCTGGTGGGACTTGAGACCATATGGAAAGTGCCAGGGTTGAGAATACAGGTCTGCTGCATGCAAAGTAAGTGGTCCAGTTCTCTGTTATCTCCAGTCCCAGAAATTATTAGGCTTTAGTTTCACTCTGAAATAAAGAAGCACTGTAACATTTTGCTTGCACTACACACCTCCACACTCAGGCTTTGAGTGAGAGATTTTCAAAGCATTTTGAGGCCTTAGGATAGGAGGTGAAATATGGGATCTGTGGCTTTTGTCTTATATGAATTATGATGGGGTAAAGAGCTCAATCTAAGATGCTTCGGCAAGCTTTCAGTCTTTGTCTAAATACGACATTGCAGTGTTTTCAGTCAGTCCTTAGGTCTCTTCTCAGTAGTTCAGAGCACATTTTTGTTTATGAAATGATTTTATGAAATTGGTCAGATTTTATTGATCAAGATACCTGCAGTAATATAACTTCTAAGTAATTATGCAGTTAAGTTAGATGACCTCATATAATACACCATGTTTATAGGATAAGTTGAAATTGTAAGGAAATAAAAATACTTTCTTAGTTATATGTTGATGAGAATGGGGGAAAACTGGGCTAGAATCCAGCCTCCCAGTATAGTTTTCTTTCTTTTTAGAAATATTAATATTCTGATTATGTTTTCCATTTTATGGTCAGAAAGTGAAAATTCTTTTTGAAAGAAAATAAAGTAATTTTCTCTAAGATTTTAAAAATAAAAGAATCATTATATCATTGTAATACATTGTACATTTGAGAATATATACCTTCTGTAGTAACTATGGTTCATGTAAAATGCTTTCAAATTACTTAATTGTCTAATGCAGGTAAGAAGAGCCAGCTGAAACCAGTTATGGAAAACATCAAGTAGGATCAGGAGCGGCTTTCTGCTCAAGGTTTCCTAAGAATAAAAAACCCAAGAAAATATTATTTTTATTTAATTTCTAGTTTTATTTATTTATTTTACTAAGTGCTGGCAAGACAGTTGTTCCTTTAAGTATTTTATTTTTGTCTGCTTTTTCTTTTGTTTCTTTGACTTTTAGCTGAAGTATTCAGGGCCTCTCTTTCAGCTCCATGCTAAGGAATCTTTTCCCAGGTAGTAGAGCTGGTGTGTTGAGGGCAGTGGAAGTAGGGGGCCAGCTAAGATATGCTAGAGGAGTGGGGACTCTTTGTAGTATTAGGGATAAAATCCCAGCCTTCTTATCTCTTGCATGAAAGACACTTAAACTACCCTGAAATTCTAGTCTTTTAAATATGAAGGATGAATGAGCAAGCTAGTTATGGAGATGGGGCATTTTCTTGTTCCTCCTATGCTTTCTGTGTTAAAGCCAAAAATTGAATATATACTTAGGCAACCTTTACATGCTGCCATCTGTGTTCTTGTGCCACAGTGGGCTGAGTTTTTATTTTATTAGCAAAACCTCACTTAGAAAGAAGGTCTGGACTGATATTTCTATCAATAATTGTGGCTAATTAAACAGTGGTTGATGTTTCTTTAACTACTCATTGTCATCACTCTTCAGTGATTCACCAGTTTAAATGATTATTTTCCCAGTGCCCATGAATAAAAAGCTATATTGACTTCAACATATAGATGATGCAACTGAAGTACAGAAAATTTGTGTACTTACACAAAATTAGAAATTTGTCCCAGGAAACTTCAAGTAAGTAGGAGTAAACATTTGCATTAAGTTGTTTCTACCATTAGGAATACTCTTTCTTTGAAGTTTCGGAGAAATAACTCAAAGGACTGTAGTTACGCATGAATGTTCCAAATTACTTAGCCCAGAGCCGCAGAGTTCTTTATTTATTTCAGAAATTTCCACTTTAGTATCAGGACTGAGCAGCACCTGATGACTTTAGAGAAGTCTGGGCGCCATCAGGCCTTCACAGTTCGACCACATGTCATTACAGTGTCCCAGGGTGCTCTGAATACGTTTCCAGAGTACTCTTAATCTATCCTCAAATTGTTTACTACCAAGCCATCCTCACTAATAATTCTCTGCCAACTGGACCAGAGCCAACTCTTCTGATGATGGATACTTCCCTGAGGTCTAATGGTGCTGAGACTTCCAAGAATTAAAATCAATAATTAGGGAAACTGCGTTAGTGAAAAACCAAGAATGGTCAGGAATCAAACAGGTCAGTTGTTGCAACATGTGGCCTCGTTGTTCTCTCTAGCCTCGAAAGACATCATTGTGTTTTTTGTTTTGTTTTTGGGGCCACACCTGGTGATGGCTCTTTAGGGCTTACTTCTGGCTTCAGCACTTCAGTGAAATCACTCCTGGCAGGCATTATGTACTATATGGAATGCTAAGGATAGAACCCTAGTCAGTCATTGCAAGGCAAGTGCCCTACCCACTATTCCTTTCTCCCATGCCCAGCCATCATTACTTTCAGTGATAATCCGCATCACCACTGATTCTTAAGACCAAGATTTCCTCTTTAAACTTCAGTTTCAACTCTAAAATCATTAGGTCGCAAACCAGTTAAATATCTGGTTTTAGACATTTAGTATCTACCTACATTTTATGCCCTTGGTGGTGTTACATGTAAGTCATGTAAGATCTGTCTCTAGTCTTTTGATCACTTTTTACCTTTTGTTTTTGTAGTAATGTAAATGTGTAAACAAATATATTATTTGTATATAGAAATATCAAGTGTACTAAGTCTTTCAAAATAGTTTAAATATACTTGAGAAAGACTACATTACTAATTACCAAAAAACTAATTTCTTACTGAAGGGAAATGAAATAGTAGTCACTCTTCTCCCAGTCTCTCTGCTTTTCTTTAAAAATCTCTCATTTAATAATATTCATTTTACCATGCCCTCTTATCTCAAAGATAATATCAAGTCCTCCACAAAGGACTGAGGTCCCAAATTACAGTTCTTCCTCGTATCCTTCATATTGATACAGTGCATGCCAGGTTGGTAAAAGAAGGCAACTCCGAAACAGAGAAAGAGACATCACTAAACAAATGACTCAAAGCTCAGGTAAAGCCATTGCAGAAGAGATAAGACTTACTGGTCGTACGCTAGTGGAGGTGCTCTTTAAGATAACAGGTTATCTAGCTGAATATTTCAACATGGTTACTGCAAGACACACTTTCTTCTGTTACCTTTAAAGTGTGAGAACCCTAGAAAACAATTCAACATCTATCAACTGGAGATGCTCTGAGTCATGCATTTGAATCATTTGATAATCCTGAACTCTGATCAATCATGCATATTGTTATCTCTTTCACCAAATCAACAGTCTTAAATGAACAATTAAAGATGTTGAAATTCTAGGCTTTTATAAAACACATGAAAGTAATTATAGCGTTTTAATGATACTGAATTGTTCTCCACATTTTTTTGGGGGCAAAAATAAAAGAAGTACAGTATGTAGATCAATGCTAAAGTAATTAAAATAATTGTTTCCATGATATTTTATTATTCCAGCAGAATAGTGTTAACCTGTCTGCTGATATACTCTTTATGCATGAATTTGTTAACAAAGTATGTCCTCTTTTCCACCATTTTCTCACACACCTAGCTCTTCCTTTTTATTATGCTTTGTCTCTACTTGGTCGCAGATGTGGCTCTTCCATATTCTGCTTCTGACTAAACAACCGATCACCAATTGCAAAGAGCACTGCCAATGGCGCGCTGAGAGATGCTTGAGAAAAGCTGCCTTGCTTATAAAGTCATGCGGTCTCTGGGCAATATCGCCTTGCTTTTCAACAGATCACGATTCACATCTCCTTTGCTCAGGCCTTCACAGGTTATAAATGAGCCATCCATAACTTAATTTTTTATTTTTTTTTTTTTTTATTTTTTTTTTTAATTTTTTATTTTTACAATTACAAAGATATACAATTAAAAAGTTCATATTTGGGTTTTGGTCATACAGTGTAGCAGCACCCATCCCGCCACCAGCGCCCATCCCCACCACCAACGCCCCCGTTCCTCCCCCCTCCCCCAGCCCTCCCTCCATGGCAGGTTCTTTATTTCTTTCCACTTTCTCTCTCTTTTCCTTCCCCTCCAGACTATGGAATTACAGAACATACATTAAAGGGTTGTCATGTGTATCTTTTGCCTCTATTTAATGCTCAGTTCTAGGTTGGCATTAGTACCCCTCACAATTGTTAGCACACTGTTCCATTTTCTGTCTTACCTAGCCTCTGACTCCCACACGTTTGTGATAATTTCCACCTTTGACAGGACCTCCTGAATATGTTTCACTTGACCTTGGATATTGGTATCATAATATGTACCTATATATTTATGTTATGCAGATAAATGCAGTCATTCTGTAACTGTCTCTTCTCTTCTGGCTAATTTCTCAACATAATCTTCTCCATGTCCATCCATTTATAGGCAAAAAAATTTTATAACTTCATTTTTCCTAACAGCTGCATAGTATTCCATTGTGTAGATGTACCCAAAAGCTTTTTTATCCAGTCATCGATTTTCGGGCACTCGGGTTGCTTCCAGATTCTGGCTATTGTGAATAATGCTGCTATGAACATAAAAGTAGGGATGGTGTTTCCCCCGTATTTTTGGTTTCCCAGAGTAGATTCCCAGGAGTGGTATGGCTGGGTCAAATGGGAGTTCAATTTCTAGTCTTTGGAGGAATGTCCATATTGTTTTCCAGAAAGGCTGTACCAGCCGGCATTCCCACTCAACAATGGATGAGTGTCCCCTTTCCCCCACACCCACCCCCAGCACTTGTTGTTCTTGTTCTTTTGAATATGTGCCAGTCTCTGTGGTGTAAAAAGTGGTATCTCATTGTTGTTTTGATTTGCATCTCTCTGATGATTAGTGATGATGAGCATTTTTTTCATATGTTTTTTGGCCATTCGAATTTCTTCCTTGCTGAAGTTTCTGTTCATTTCTTTCCCCCCATTTTTGATGGGGTTGTTTGTTTTCTTCTTGTAAAGTTCTACCAGTGCCTGATATATCCTGGATATTAACCCCCTTATCAGATGAGTATTGGGTGAATATTCTTTCCCATTCTGTGGACTGCTTTTGTATCTTAGTCACTGTTTCTTTGAGGTGCAGAAGCTTCTTTTAGTTTCATGTAGTCCCATATATTTATCTTTTCTTCTAGTTGCTTTGTTAGAGATGTTTCACCTTTGAAGATGCCTTTAGCTTCAATGTCATGGAGGGTTTTTCCTATATTTTCTTCAATGTACTTTTATGGATTCAAGTCTGATATTGAGATCTTTAATCCACTTTGATCTGATTTTTGTGCATGGTGTTAGACACAGGTCCAAATTCATTTTTTTACATGTCGCTGCCCAGTTTTCCTCCTAACACCACTTTTATTGAAGAGGCTTTTCCTTACTCCATTTTAGACTCACGCCAACCTTTATCAAAGATTAAATGATCATGTGTTTGAGGTTGGGTGTCAGGATACTCAACTCTATTCCATAGGTCCACAGGTCTGTTTTTATTCCAATACCATGCTGTTTTAATTACTACTGCCTTGTAGTACAGTTTGAAGTTGGGTAAGGTGATGCCTCCCATCTTCTTTTTTCCCCCCCGAGGATTGCTTTTAGCTATCCTTTGGGGGTTTATCGCTCCATACAAATTCCAGGATTGTGGTCAAATTTCTTTGAAGAATGTCATGGGTATCCTCATAGGGACTGCATTGAATCTGTATAGAGCTCTAGGGAGTATTACCATTTTGACAATGTTGACTCTCCCCATCCATGAGCAGGGAATGTGTTTCCATTTCCTTGTGTCCTCTTTTATCCCTTGGAGCAGTGTCTTGTAGTTTTCTTTGTACAGGTCCTTTACACACTTGGGTAAGTTGATTCCTAGGTATTTGATTTTCTGTGGCACAATTGTGAATGGAATTGTTTCCCTTAATATCCCTTTCTTCTTTCGTTATTTGTATATAGGAAAGCCACCGACTTTTGGGTGTTGATTTTGTATCCTGCCACTCTACTATATGCGTCTATTGTTTCTAGGAGTTTTTTGGTAGAGAGTTTAGGGTTCTCCTAGGTATAAATATCATGTCATCTGCAAATAATGATAGCTTGACTTCTTCCCTTGCCTATCTGGATGCCCCTTGATGTCCTTTTTCTTCTCTGATTGCTATGGCAAGTACTTCCAGTACTATATTGAATAAAAGAGGTGAGAGTGGGCAACCTTGTCTTGTCCCTGATCTCAGGGGGGGAAGGCTTTCAACTTTTCCCCATTGAGAATGATGCTCGCTGTGGGCTTTTTGGTAGATGGCTGTAACTATCTTGAGGAAAGTCCCTTCAATTCCCATTTTCTGGAGGGTTTTAATCATGAACGGGTGCTGGATCTTGTCAAATGCTTTCTCTGCGTCTATTGATAGGATCATATGGTTTTTATTTTTTTCTCTTATTGATATGATGTATTATGTTGATTGACTTGCGAATGTTGAACCATCCTTGCATACCCGGGATGAATCCTACTTGGTCATGATGTATAATCTTCTTTGATGAGTCTTTGGATTCTGTTTGCTAGTATTTTGTTGAAGATCTTAGCATCCGTGTTCATCAGGGATATTGGTCTGTAGTTTTCTTTCTTTGTGTTGTCTCTCCCTGCTTTGGGTATCAGGGTGATATGTGCCTCGTAGAAGCTGTTTGGGAGTGTTTCTGTTTCTTCTATTTCCTGGAAGAGCTTGAACAGGACTGGCAGTAGGTCCCTCCTTAAAGGTTTGGTAGAGTTCACTAGGGAATCCGTCTGGACCTGGGCTTTTGTGTTGGGGAAGACTTTTTAATTACTGTTTTCTATTTCCTCGATGGTGATAGGCTTATTCAGGTATTGGAGGTCTTCTTGTTTCAGCCGTGGAGGTTATAGGACTTCAGGAATTGATCCATTTCTTCTAGATTCTCATGTTTCACGGCATACAGGCTCTCAAAGTAATCTCTGATGATCTTTTGGATTTCTGTGGTTTCTGCTGTGATGTCACCCTTTTAATTTCTGATTCTGTTTATTTGGGTCCTCTTTCCTGTCCTTACAAGTCTTGCCAATGGTTTGTCAATCTTGTTTATTTTTTCAAAAACCAGCTCTTGGTTTCAATTAATCTTTTGATTGTTTTTTTTTGGTTTCCAACTCATTGATTTCCTCTCTAAGTTTTATTATTTCCTTTTTTCTGCCTGGGTTGGGCCTTTTGTTGGTCTTTCTAATGTCTTCAGCTGTGTAGTCAGGTTATTTATGTGGGCCCTTTCTTGTTTCCCTGATGAATGCTTGCAGAGCTATAAACCTCCTCCTCTTAACACGGCTTTTGCCGTGTCCCACAAGTTCTTTATAGTTGGTGTCTTCATTTTCATTTGTTTCCAGAAATCTTTGGATTTCCTGTTTGATTTCTTCTATGACCCATTTGTTGTTCAGGAGTGAGCTGTTCAGTTTCCAGGTGTTTGGTTTGACTCCCTGTTTCTGTGTATGGTTAACTTCCATTTTCAGTGCATCATGGTCTGAAAAGATAGCTGACACAATTTCTATCTTTTTTAATTTTATTGAGGTATGCTTTGTGGCTCAGCATGTGGTCTATCTTGAGAATGTCCCCATGTGCAACTAGAGAAAAATGTGTATTCAGCTTTTTTTGGCATGAAAAGCCTCTGTATATATCCACTAGCCTCCCTTTTCTTCCATTTCTTCCTTCAGGGCCAATATTTCCTTGGTGAGTTTCAGTCTTGTTGATCTATCCATCGTTGATAGAGCAGTGCTTGAAGTCTCCAAACTATTATTGTGCTACTGTTAATGTCTTCTTTGAGGTCTCTTAGCAGTTGTTTTATGTATTTTGCTGGCCCCTCAAGGTGCATATATGTTTAGTAGTGTAATTTCTTCCTGGTGTACATACCCCTTAAGTAATAAGAAATGGCCTTCGTTGTCCCTTCTAACCCCTTTTTCAGCCTGAAGTCTATATTATCTGATACTAATATGGCCACACCAGCCTTTTTGGAGGAGTTGTTTGCATGGAGAATGGTCCTCCAACCTTTGACTTTGAGTCTGTGTTTGTTCTGATTATTCAGATGTGTTTCTTGTAGACAGCAGAATGTTGGGTCTCAATTTTTTAATCCATTTTGTTACTCTGTGTCTCTTAATTGGTGCATTTAGACCATTGACATTGAGAGAGATTATTGTCATCGGATTTTGTGCCATCTTTCTGTTTGAGCTTGTTGTGCTTATGGGTTTGGTCAGATTACAGTAGCCCCTTCAGTCCTTTTTAAAGTTGGTTTTGAGTCCATGAAGTTCCTGAGTTGTTGCTTATCCATGAAGTTGTGTATCTTTCCCTTCATATCTGAATGTGAGTCTGGCTGGTAAAGAATTCTTGGTGAGGCCTGCAGTTCATTGAGCCTTTCTTCACAATATCCCACCATTGTTTTCTGGCTCGGAGTGTTTCATCAGAGAAGTCTGCTGTAAATCTTAGAGATGTTCCTTTGTATGTGATTTCCTTCTTTGATCTTGCTGCTTTCAGTATTCTATCTCTATCTATAGTTTTTGTCATTTTAATTAAGATGTGTCTTGGAGCATTCTTGTTGGGGTTTCTTTTAGCAGGTATCCTACGGGCCTCCTGGATCTTGAGGCAAGTGCTTTTAGTTCCGGGAACTTCAAAGCAATGATGGCCTTTGACAGTTTCTCTTCTTCATCAGGGTTTTCTTCTTGGCCCTTCTGGGACCCCAATGATCCGTATGTTGTTCCCTCTTCTGGCTTCATCCCGATTATCTCTTGTTGTCTGTTCGGTAATTGTAGTCCCTTTTTTCTATCTTCTGGTGTTGTGTAGAGAATCTTTGGAACGCTGCTCTCGAGATCACTAATTCTTTTCTTCAGTAGCTATTATTCTGCTATGCTGGCTTCCACTGTGTTTTTCATTTCATTTACCTCATTTTTAATATATGTCATTTCCATTTGCATTTTCCCCACTTCTTCTATCATGTCCTCTTGTATTTTATTGAGTTTTTCATTCCATTGCTTCTTTTGAATTCCTTATGACTCCTTAACATTTCTTCTCTCAAATTCCTTATCAGAGAGGTTATACAACTCATTGGTATTGCTTGGCTCATCTTGGACTAGTGACTTCACCTCACAGAGCTTGATGGAACTTTTTGGTTGTCTTTACCATTATGACTATTGTAGGTTGCAAAATGTGGGGTCTTGGGTGACAGGATAGTACAGTTAGTAGGTGTCTGGTCTGTTTGCAGAGTTGTGGGTGGGTAGCAAGGATGTAGGAACCAAGGTTCAGTGGTACCTCATGCAAGATAGGTGGAGGTTCGCTAGCGCCGCTAGTGCGCCCGCCGGTTTTGAGTTTTGGGATGATTACGGAAGCTAGGGGCCCAGGTTCCGAGAGTGAAAACCAAGGCAAGTTAGCCTTGGTTCCCGCTGATGGAGTTTCCGCCTCTTCCCTGGGGCAGTTTGGGTCCTCAGGGAGACGCAGGGATCACGCACACACCTGGCGGGGCGGAGATTTTCAGCCGGTCCCAGGAGCGCAGCCAGCATGGTTCCGCAGTGAAACCAAGGCAGTTAGCCTTGGTTCCCGCTGATGGAGGTTTCCGCCTTCCCTGGGGCAGTTTGGGTCCGCTGGACAGGGGATCACGACACACACCTGGCGGGGGTGAGATTTTCAGCCGGTCCCAGGAGCGCAGCCCCCAGCAGTCTCCAGAGGGAAACCAAGGTAGTTAGCCTGTTCTCGCTGATGGAGTTTCCGCTCTTCCCCTGGGGCAGTTTTAACTCCAAGGGAGACCAGGATCACTCACAATACCTGGCGGTGGGGGAGATTTTCAGCCGGTCCCAGGAGCGCAGCGCCCGTTGCTCGAGTGAAACCAAGGCAGTAGCCTTTGGTTCCCACTGATGGAGTTTCCGC